>WOXC01010155.1:0-225083 GCA_011680675.1 Gymnobelideus leadbeateri
TGCTTCGGGCAAGGAAGTGCTGCAGAACCTCGACCCCAAAGATAAGGTAAAAGAGTGCCCCCCGTTTCAGCCTTGCTTCCTCCTCTTCCCACCCCTCCAGCGTCGCCCAGCCCGGGGCGAAGGCTGCTCTGCAACTTTCTCTGCTCACTTTGCACCCGACTCCGGGAAGGAGGAGATTTTCCTTCTAACTACCACCCCTTCTCCCTTCTCCTTCCTCCCCCTCCAATTCCGGACCCCAACTCGAGCTTCCGTCCCTGGTATCTCTTTGTGGGACAGGGCAAGGGGGAATGCCCTCTGCCCTCCTCAGTTGGGCTTGCTGTCCCCACTTACTAGAATCTTTCTCCCTCTGCCTCCCTGCCCTCCCGCGATCTCCCCATTTCTGGATGGGTGTGGAGGGCTAGACTGCGAAGGATCTAGCTAGGTTTTATTCTGCCCATAAGAAAAAGTCCGCTCTTCCTGCCCTCTCTCTCAAAAACACCCGCCCCAGACAGGCACCTTCAGATCCCGAAAAAGGGATGTCTAGAACAACAGCAGACAAGGGGAGAGGGGAAGGGGGCTGTCACTGGGGTCTAACGCAGCAGAAGTGATTCACAGAAGAGCTCTTCTGGAGTTCGGAGGAACAGCACAGGAGAGGGGGAAGTTGCCCTCCTCCCCACACTCCGACCCGACACACACCCCAGTGCTGCTGGAGCTAGCAGCTCAGCCATCCGCCCCACTTGGGAAACTTGTGTGTGAAACAGTAGACTAAACACGGTCCAGGACTATTGTGCTAACCTCACAAATCTTAACTGTCATTTTGTCTCAGATTGTGTTTGCCTGAGGTATATATGTGTGCGTGGGCCAGCTCTTTAACTCTAAGGTGAGATGATACAACCGCCTCTCTGGATCCAGCTTAGTTATTTAAACAGAAAGACACAATGAAGGGTTTCTTAAGAATTGCAGGCCAATCCTTTTCAGCTGCTCACATGTGTGCCAAAGGCAAGTAAATGTGTGTGTGTGCCTTAGGCTCTCCCCTTTAGAAACTTATATGGCTGAAGTCACCGAAGAGACCTCGCTTGACATGGGTTCCTTGTTTATTTTGTTGGTAGGCAGGTGTCCTGAGAATGTAGGCACAGGTAAAGGTCCAGAATTTAAAATGATGCTTAAGAAGGAAGAAACATATTCAGATGCTCTGGCCCAACAGAACTCTATTTCCTGTTTTCTAGGTGTTGGATGAAAGAACCAACTGCATCTATTATTCTGCATTAATATTGCTATGAATAATCACTTGAAATGGAAATTGGCTCCTTGGAGGAATTGCAGCCATGCCCACAAAGGCTCCAGACTTTCATCAAAACATATGGTTAGCCAATAGGAAGGACAAGGGCCTTTTCTTTGGGTTTCATATATGACAGGCTCACACAAAAGCAAAAATGCAAAAGAAAAACACAAGGAAAAGGTTATTTACAGTTGGGATTGTTCAAAGTAGCTATTGCAAAAACAGGATGTCTATGTTACTTGAAATCAGAACTGATGATTGTAAATCTATATTAGGAGTTCAAAGCACCTTTCCCCTCCTCCTGCTGCTCTTTAAAATCCTGGGATTTTCCCAGGATCCTCCCTCCTTTTTCCGTTAGGGAGGGAGGAAAGGAGGAACTGAGCCTCTTATGTTTGGAAAGGTTTCAAGTTGTTTCTAGATGGAAGAGTGGGCCTTGAAAATGGGTGTTCCTTTTCTTTAGGTCTAATTTGGCCAGGAGTGAAAATGTTCACTTCCTGACTGCCAGGAATGAGATATGTTGTGGATGATGTCAGTAAACTATAGTTAACATTATTCCTTTGACTACGACCCCTCTGATTCAAGCCAGACTTTTATGGTCAATCTGTAATACTGATGAATGGTAACTAGAGGAAAGAAAAATGTACTCCTTGTAATCGCAAGAATTCTTCTTCCTTCCCCCTTCCTTGCAAACCCTGTACTTTTGGTTACTAATTGAAAAATAATGATATGACATAAGTATCAGCAAGATATACAGTGCCCTATGGTTATTCATAGGTCAGTCTTCAATGTTGTTGGCAGTCTGGACAATGATGTATTATTATCTACAATTTCATAGAGTTTCAAGGGACCTTAGAGGTCACTTGGGTCTGTCTGCCTCACAGGGAAAGAATCCTTTCTGTAACATCTCTGACAAAAGAATATCCAGTTTCTGTTTAAAAAAATATTCACTGACAGGCAACTCACTACTATTCATTGTTGGACAGCTCTATTAAAAAAAAAAGTTTTCCCCTATATTCATTTGGAATCTGCCCCCTCTTGTTACTGCTATTTATTGGTCTTAATTCTGCTTTCTGAAGGAACTCAAACGAAATGTAATCCCTCTTTTACATGCCAGCTCTTTAGGTATTTGAAGACAGCAAAAACAATCTTCTCTTTCCTTGGTTGACCAGTTCCATCAACACTTCAACAGTATCTGTTATCTCATTGCTTTGGGTAGTCCTTCCATGACTCTTCATCTTGCCTGACAACTTGTCCATGGCCTCTCATAAATTTTCCATACAAGGTCCATCCAACATCCAGAAAGCCTGCCTTTTATCTCTCAAAATTATTTAGATCCAATTGGAGGACTTGGTCTGCTTATCATGTATCCATCCCTTTTTCTCCTTAGAAGATTAATTCCTCTTTTTCCTCCCAGCCATACATGTCTCCAATGACATCCCCTACTCCACATCTCTTTCATAATTTCTTACTTGTGGTGTATCTCACCATGGTACCTTCAACATTCTTCATAGAATATGGCTTCAAGATCCTTCATTATCTTGATCTTCTTCTGGTTGCACTATAATTGATAAATGCACCCTTTAGGATATGGTGTCCAACACTACATGCAGTTCTCTTAAAGTATTCTGACAAGGACAGAGCACAGCAGAGCCATCACCTTCCTTCTAGATATTTTATTAATGTTGCCTAAAATGGCATTAGCATCTTTTACACCTGCATCACTATGACTCATGGTGTGCTTATTGTCAGGTAAATCCTCTATAACTTCGACAGACAAAATGCTGTTAAAACTAGGTCTTCCCCAAACTGTATTTTTGTAGTTTTTTCTCCCAAGTACAGGACTTTACATTGATCACTCTTAAGTTTCACTTTGTTGGTTTCAGGCTATAACACCAGTCTATCCAGGTATTTTCAACTTGTGATTCTATTCTCCAATGTATTAGTTACCCCCTCTCAGCTCAATATCATCAGCAAAGTTGATAAACTCACCTTCAATGTTTTTCTCCATCATCAATAAAAATGTTGCACAGTATAGGGCTAAGGACAGAACATGTGTGTGTACATATATGTGTATACATACCCATATGTATATATACATATGTGTGTGTCATACATATATGACACCTTTTAAAGATTGCCTTTCCAGGCTGACAGTCCCTTAATCAGCATTCTTTGAATTTAGTTTTCAGCAAGCTACATGGATGTTCTCACTCAACCTAGTTTCTTCATATTCTATTGTAAGAGATTTTGTCAAATATCTTGCTGAAATCCAGATATTTTGTCTATGGCACTGCCCTGACAACTAATGTCATCAGAAAAGGAAGTTAGCTTAGGATAAAAATAAGAGAACCTTAGAGGGGTCAAATCCCTAAAAGCCTTTGGCATATTCTGGATCTGTAAATAATAACAATTGACACTTATTACACTTTACATCTATTATCTCAGTTGAGTTTCACATTGTTGTTCTTCCTTCGTTTTCAAAGAAGACCATCAGTTTCATGACAACACACCAAGGTAGGCATTATTATACCCATTTTATAGATGAGAAAACTGAGGCACAGAGAGATTAAGTGAAGGGACCTCAGAGGTCATCTAGTTCAACACTTTCTTTTACACATGAGGAAACTAAGGCTCACAGAGGTTGAGTTAGGTTCACAAGATCACAGACTTAGGACCTAAAATAACCTTAGTGGTCGTCTAGTGTAATACCCTTGTTTAACAGATGAGGAAGCTGATGCCCAGAAGTCAATTGGGTTGCCCAGTGGGAAAGCCAGGATTTGAACCTTTCATTCCAAAACCAATTCCCTTTCCTTGCTCATGGTGGTACGTGGCAGCATTTGAATTCATGTCTTCTTGACTCCTAAGCCCACTACTCTGTCACAATGCCTTGTTGCCTCTATGACCTAGAAAGAAATCCTCATCATCTGACTTGTATCCAGGAAACTGGTCTTCTGAATGTTGTAGGAATAGCTGGGCATGACTCTAAATAATATGGTGCTTTTTTCTCTCAGGACTCACCAAAAACATTCATACAAACACCACTCAAATTTTCTTTGTTTATAATTGCTTACACCAAGTGCCTAAAAAGCAATTCTAAATGCAAATTGAACATTTATCTGCATTTCTTGCCAAAATAGTAGACATTCCCTAATAGTGAACAGATTGTAGAAAGGGGAATGTCAATACATGGCTGTCTTTCTTAATCACACTTGAATCATACTACTTCTACAAAGAGCAAGTGATGCTGGGAGGAAACACATTGAGGGGCATCTAATGGCATTGTCTCCACAGACTTCATTTTCACCAGATATTAATTTTCACAGGGACAGGAGGGGGGCCCACAATCTACAGTTCCATGTTTCCTATTCCCCACCCCACCCCGTCCCCTGGGTTCACTTTTGTGTAAGATTCTCTCTTTGAAGAGAATCAGAATTAGGAACCCTCTCTCTCATGGATGAGGTTTAGACAAATATGAGCTTGGCCCTGAGTTCATATGCCCCTGTCCTTTGACTTTTTAGGTCAGCACTCAAAATTTTAAAAGCGAAGTCAGTGGAATTCGAAGTCCTACACTTTCCTGTACATGGGAGAGAGCTAATGCATGAGGTGAATCTTTGGGCTTATAAAGGCCTATTTATTTAATGGCATTGGAATTCCTGGAAGACAAAATTTCTCAGTATCTCTCTGAGACCAGCTGAGCTTGCACAGTGACCAGTTAGTGATCTATTTAAGGAAAGACTCCAGGCTCCTTAACCTTCAGGCCACCATCAGATAAGGTCTCATATATCTCTTTTCAAGCTTTATCTATGCATGATTTCTTCCAGGATTTGATTTCCAGTGACAGGATGTATTTGAAGGGTGTAACCAATGTTTTTTTTTTTTTAAGTAATGCTGTGGTTGGCAATATTCCCTCAAATTAATGGTCCCTAGAGGTAGTGCTTCCCCCCCCCCCATGATTCTGTAAGTAATGTTTTACAATATCCAGCTGATTGCCTGTGATGCTTTTCAGAGTCAGTGATCTTATAGCTGTTTCTTGTAATGCATTCTTTAGTTAGTCTGTAGAAATAATGCTCTCTTGAGACAATGAGTAAAGCTCCCCAAGAACAGAGAACGCAGCACAGAAGAACAGCATTTGCTGCCTGTGGGTGTATACTACATGGTATTTGATTTCAGGGAGAAACAGAGAAAATAGAGCATTGCTTTATCAACTGAACCAGACTATTCTAGGAAGATTTCCAGGAAATTGAGACATTTCCTAGAAACTTGTCTATGAAGTGAGATGGAATCATGGGGTTGAGGGTGCAATTGTTCTTCATGTGATTCAATTGATGGCCTGTGTGATCTGTTCCAATTGTGGTCACGTAGGTTATGCACATAGTAGAATCCTCAATAGAGTCAAAGTTTCTTGAGGGCAGGGACTGTTTTGGTTCTTTTCTTAGTTTCCTCACACCTAGCACCTTGCAGATTGTAGACACTTAAAAGATGTTTGTTAAATGAATGTCTTGTTTATCTTTCATTTGCAAAGAGGACCAATGACATCATGAGGGTGATGTCTTGACTTGAGAGTGAATTGGATATGAAGGGGGTAGAGCTGCCCAATGGATGAATAAGGATATGAAGTTAGAGATTCAGTAAGGCTCCTTTCAAGAGAAGACTTGTAATGAGAGTCTAGTATATGAGGGATATAAACAAAAATCTTTATAGAGACACTGTGATAGGAACAGTCACCATAACATGAGTCCTTGGGACACACACACACACACACACACACACACACACACACACACACATGCATATCTGTCTGTCTATCCATCTGTCAAGATTCTAATTCCCCTTTAGGTCATCAATGTATTTCAATGCAATTCAATTTGACGACATTGAAAAATTAAATTAGAAAGTTAATAACCGTTAATGAAAATAATGAAATAAACATCTAAAGTACAAATGAAATCTGGCGCAAACCCTTACTATTAAGCAAAGCAGACACAAATGGATTAATAAACAACCATCTAGCCAAAGCTTGCTTTTTTTCAGCAAATGTTAATAAGAACCTACAAGGCAATAAAAAAATAAAAATAAAAAAAAGAAAATTAAAAAAAAAAACCCACAAGGCATGAAGCACAGTGCTGCACATGGGGGATTTAAAGATGAAAGACAGCACAGACCTTACTTTCAACAAGCTTAAAACTTAGTACGGAGATGCACCATATGCATAAATAAGTGTGGTACAAGGCAGGGTGTTTTGGGGACAAAGGAGAGAGCCAGGTAAAATACTCTATGAAAACTGGAAAGGGAGGGACTGCTGTCACCTGGGGAATCACCTGAGTCTTGAGAGAACAAATGAGTTTTAAAAGGCAGGGAGGAGACAGGAGGCTGTTCTAGGCATGGGGAGAGGATGGCCTATATTGGAGTGGGGAACCTGTGGTCTTGAGGCCACATGTGGTCTTCTAGATCCTGAGTCCAAGTTTTACAGGATAAATCCTTTTATTAAGGGGATTTGTTCAGTGAACTTTGGATTCAGTCAAAGTGCCACACTTGAAGATCTAGAGGGCCACGTATGGCCTCGAGGCCACAAGTTCCTCATCCCTGGCATATATAGATGAACAGAGGCAGGAAAGGGTAGAATGAGATTGGGCAATACTCAGTTTGAGTGAAACTCTGAAGGAGAGAAATGAAATCTAAATCTGAGGAGGTTGGTTGGAGCCAGATTATGGAGGTCCTTCAATGCTGGGTTCCAAAGCTTATATTTTCTCCTTTAGGCAATCATGTATGATGTCTTTTGAATCAAGTTCCAGGAAATTTATGTTCAGCATTTTGGGGAAATTTTGTAGTACTTCCCACCCACAGCAGGTACTAGTTAAAACTCCAATTTGTATAGAAACGAAACTGTTAACCCTAAGTGCCTAAAGAGCAATTTAAATATCCCTTTAATGGGGCCAGATATGGCAATATGCCATAGAGCGATGGTAAGCTTAGTTCAGAGAGGTAAACTGAAGGCCAGAGATCTTTTTCCTTCTGCAGGGGTATAAGAAGAGTTTATTGTAAATGCAATGGGAAGTCCTGTAAGTATTAAGGCTAGAACCTGAGGTTTTAATTTTTTCATAACTTTTTCATTTTTCATAAATATTCATCATATTTGTTAGGTGTCTTCTATGTGCAAGGCACCAAGCCTTAGGATGGGTGCAAAGCTGAACAAGACTTAGAGCTGGGCAGTGGATTAGATCAAACTTGCCATACTTCAAACTTTCAGGTGTAGTAAAGGACAAAGTAGGAACAGTATTTTGTGTGGCCTGTGTGGAGGTTATAAACAGAAGATCCCTGAGGCAACACTGGTCAATGGGGAGGTAGAGGATAGCTCACAGATACTTAAGTCAGGGAGATCAGGGTTCAAGTCCTGTCTCATCTGTGTAACCCTAGGCAAGTCACTTAACCTCTTTGTGCCTCAGTTTCCTCATCTGTAAAAGGGGAAGGAAAGGAAACTGAAGGGCAGCTAGGTGGTGAGGTGGACATAGTGCCAGGCCTGCAGTCAGGAAGACTCATCTTCCTGAGCTCAAGTTTGGCCTTAGACACTCACTAGCTGTGTGACCCTGGGCAAGTCACTTAACCCCATTTGCCTCAGATCCCTCATCTGTAAAATGAACTGGAGAACGAAATGGCAAACCACTCCAGTATCTTTGCTAAGAAAACCCCAAATGGGGTCACAGAGAGTCCCACATGACTGAAGCCACTGAAAAAAGGAAACAAACCTTTATTGAGCACCTACTGTGTGCCAGGCGCTGTGCTAATATTATCTCAGTTGAGCCTCATAATAATGCTGTGAGGTAGATGCTATTATTGTCTCTGTTTTGCAGTAAGATGAGTTGGCTGGACTCAATGACCTCTAAGGTTCTTTCCAGCTTAGTACTGACCAGACATGATTTAGTGGAAAGAAGACAGGTTCTGGGATAGAGAACCTGGGTTTGGATCCTAGCTCTGCTCTTTACCGTCTCTGACCCCAGGGAGGTCACTGAATCTCTCTGTGTCCAGTTGTGAAATGAAGGGATGGAACTAGATTTCTGAAGGCTCTTCCAAGTCTAGAGTGATCCTGGGTTAGACTGAGGGGCCCAGAAGGACCAATGAAAGAGTAATACTATAAAGGGAGATTAAAGCAGAATGAATGGCTGGAAAGGCATTTATTAAGCACTTATTATATGCAAAGTTCCCTGACAAGCAGAGACACAAAGAGAAAATCAATCCATCACTGATCTCAGGATCCTAATATTTTATTAGGAGACAAATATTATAGGAGGTCCCAGCTGCAAGTCAGATGGAAAAGCTCAGACTGCTTTGGTGTATGACAAAAAAGCAGATGGTAATGCGTCTTCTTTAATATTATTTCCATTGATAAAGGACATTTGGAGAAAGATGCTGTCTGCATCCAAAGAAAGAACTGATAAATAGAAGCATGTATAGAATAATTTTACACATATATACATATTTGTGTCTAATGGTAGCCATGGTGGGGGGAAAGGGAGAAAAAAAGAAAAGAAATTTGCATAATTTTGTTCTGTATTTGAAAGGAATAGCAAGTTATGCATGGTATATTTGCAGTTTCATGTGCAATGATCTCTTTTGTTGTACTGTTATGGAAATGCTTGTTTTATTCAATAAATTAAAAATAAAATAAAAATAGAATTTCCATTGATAAAACCATATCTATTTCTGACGTTGAACCATTTGACAGTGCCAAGACTTTAGTGACTGTGATGCTAACAAAGTCACATCTCCACAAGGGTTGCTACCCAGGCTGCTGGCTAGGGGTGGGAAATAAGGGACCAGGCTGGAAGCAGGGCTGGTGCTAGGGGGAAGGGGAGAATGTGGGGAGTTGGGGAGGGCAATGCTGGTCACTAGACTTGCCTGACTTTTGGTGGTTGCTGGTGGTGGGCATTTGGTGTTGAGGTTGGAGGGATCTTCTACAGGGGGTTGCTCCCTTTAATAAGGGCTTTGGGGACCAGGCTAGAAGCAGGGCTGGTGGAAGAAAGTGAAATAATCAAGGAAGAATTTTATATATTTTGCATCATGGTAAAGAACAAAAAGAGGAGATAAAAGGAAAGCAGAAGAAGGAAATGTCTACATACATTTATAAAAATCAGGGGGCAGGCTCTTTATCTATCATAGTAATTCTACTGGAGTACTGCCTTACCAGATGTTCCTGAGTTAGACAGCAAGGGGGTGAAAGCAGGAGATATTCAATAGAAATTTATTAAGTTTAAAAAGGAGGGGTTGGCAGGCAGTTACTCAGAGAGGAAAGAGAAGGAATAAATTGGTGGAAATAGTAATATGACAAAGAGTAATTAATGGATCACAAGTCTCAACTGCTTTAAGGTTAATAAAGTTTTTTCTTTCCAACAATTCTATGAAGTAGAATTGTTATTAACCCCATTTTGCATATGGGGAACTGAGGCCTACAGGGGGTAGGTTACCATGGACACACAGTTAATAGGAAAATGAGTCCAGGTTTCCTGACTCCAAGCCCAGACCTTTTTCCATTGGCATCACTGTTGTGAGTCAAAAGTGCAAATGGAAAACTAGTTTAGAATTGGCCTTGAGGCCTGTTTAGCTTTACTCCAGGATATTCCCATAGCTGAGCATAATTAAATGTAGAAAATAAGGATGTAAATTGCAGCCTTACAGAAGAAAATGGAGACACAAGTTATGGAGCCTTGAGAAAGGACAAACCAAATTTAGCTTATTTATAGGAGTTTGGATTAGGTACAAAGATGGAAATAGAGAATGCTTGAGAAAGCTGGGTCAGGGTTATAGATTCTTTCTGGTTCATGAAAGAAAAAGAACACAGTCACCTACAATTGAGGATGGGAGAGAAGGTGCTGTGCTAAGAGCTAGGTCCTCAGAGGCCAAGATTCCCAGTTCAAATCTTGATTTATGTCTTATCACTTGTGTGACTGTGGAAAAATTGCTTTCCTTTATGAGCCTTAGTTTCCTCCTTCTATAAAATGAGGGAATTGGACTAGATGATTCCTTAGGTCTGTTCCAGTTGTGGAACTAAAATTAGATGTTGAAGAATAAATAGAAAGAGAAAAGGTTTTAAGAAAGGTGACTGAGTCCCATGCTCCAGGGAAGGCCATCCTGAATGCTTTTTGTAATTGTTTCCCAAGGCAGGAAACACGAAAATTATCTATGGAGTGAATTTTTTTTAGAAGTAGTGGGTAGGAGATGGGGATGAGTGATGGATGATAGGAGATAGTATTAAGAGAGATTTCATATATGATGAAAAAGAGAAACAGCACATAGAATAGAGATGACCTTTGTGGAGGAAAAAAGAGAGAAAAGAAGGAAGAAAGAACAAAAGAAAGAAGGAGAAAGAGATAGAGGGAGAGAGAAAAAGAAAGAAGAAAAGGAAAGAAGGAAGAAAGATAGAAGAGGAAGAAAGGAAGAAAGGGAAAGAAGTAAGTATTAAACTCATCAGTATTCTAGCATGTGTGGCATAGGGCCAGTGTGATCACAGTAGCAATCAGATTTGTAAAAGGGTCTGCTTGGAAGGTGTTTGACAACATTCTAAGCAAGTTAACCAAAAGGCAGGAAACATTGCTTCCATTTTAGTGTTTAAATTAATAGAAAATCTAGGAAGTCAATATAAATGTAAAAAGGAGTTAAGAACAATCCATGGTATATATGAAGCTTAGCATCTAGGGACAGACAGGAGAATGGAGTCGATGAGAACAGAAATAACAATGACAGGAAAGCCCAACTGGGAAACTGGCAGAGAGAATCTAAAGAATTGAAAAGGAAAAGGTCAGGACAAAAATAAAAAAAATTACTAGTGCTCTAGCAAAAGGAAAGCAATGAAGGTTTGACTGGTAAAGATAGAAAGTAAAGACGGCCAAAAACTAGTTAGAGATGGAGTGAGAAGTCCTCTTGGAGTTGTTAAGAGAATGAGAAATGGAGTAAAAAGTGTGGAACATTGATGAGCCCCACCAACCATAAAATATTATTTACATAAAGAGAAATTAGAGACCTATAAACAGAAATAATGGTCTGCAAATTTGAAATTTTGTTTTAGAACTTGTAGAGAAGTATATTTGTCAAAGATGTGCCTGCTTGGAAGTTGAAAGCTTCTTTGGGCAAACCCAAAGTGAAGGTGTTTAATCTAACCTGGTCGAAGAGGCAGAGTCATAACCAGCAATTTTGGCACCCAGGGCACATAGAAAAAAATGAGATGAAACAAGCAGCATAACTCAAGCCCCAGAAATGTTTTAGTAATTTACGATGTCAAAATAATAGGTGAAATAAGGCAAAATCAGTTGAGTCAGAGAGAGAGAGACACACACACACAATTAATTAATGTTGTGCTCTAGGAGTGCTAGGAGGCATGAAATGCAAGGGTAAAGGGTGAGAGTCTGCCTTGAAAGAATTTAACCACTTAAGCCTTCTTTCAGTCCAATTAGTGAATTTATTTAAAGGTCACTGAGCATAATGTTCAGGTAAAGGGTCACCAGTAATTTTTGGCCACTGATACTACCACAGATTATTAGACATTAAAACACACACACACACACACACACACACACACACACACACACACACACAGAGTTAGTTACCTATCATTAACTTACTCCCTCTCAGCTCCCAAATGGAAATCTCTATTACAACAAATAAACATGCAAAACAAGTGAGCACTTTGGCCATGTCTGATGTTTGAGCACTTTTAGTCCATTATCTCTGCTAAGAAACACCATCATTTAAAGGGAAACTTTCAGAGTTATTTTCATTTCCAACCTGGCTGCACTCCTCTGGACTCCTCATCACTCCACATTTCCCTTCACCATACGCTTACAATGAGCTGGTACCTTCCATGCTGCTCCCATCCCCTTTTAGCTTCCTTTGGTTTATTGTCTTTCCCCCTTAGATTGTAAACTCCTTGAGGGTAGGTACTGTCTTTCTTTTTCTATTTGTTTTCCCAGGGCTCAGCACAGTCTCTATTTAATGAATGCTTATGCACTGACTTACTGAGCTAGCTGGAAGAATTTTATTAAAGAGATGATAGCATCCAGGAGGACACCTGAGCCTTTAAAATAAAACTGTTTAAATGGTTTAAATGAAAGAGTCAGACACAACCAAACAGCAGCAACAAAAGGTAACTTAGTCGAGTTTGCCAAAAGAAGGAGCTATTTAGAATATTTTACAATCATAGCTAAGAGAAGCTGACATAGGGCAAGGTTTGTGAAGCACTTTACAGGCGTGATCTCAATTTGACTCTTACAATGGCTTGGTGATGCTGGTGTTGTTATTCAGTTGTGCCCAACTCTTTGTGACCCCATTTGGAGTTTTCTTGCCAAAGACACTGGAGTGGTTTGGCATTTCCTTCTCTGGCTCATTTTAGGAGGATGAGGATACTGAGGCCATAGGGCTAAGTGACTTGCCCAGGGTCACACAGCCAGTAAGTGTCTGAGGCTGGATTTGAACTCAGGAAGATGAGTTTTCCTGACTTCAGCCTGGTGCTGTATCCACTGGGCCACCTAGCTGCCCAGTGAGGTGGGTACTACAGGCTTTATTATCTCTATTTTGTAGAGGGAAAAGGAGGTTGAAAGAGATTAGATAACTTGTCTATAGTCTTTATAGTAAGTTTTAGAAGTAGGATTCAAACCCAAGTGTCAGAGGGAAAAATCAAATTCTAAGCCTAGTTCTCTTCTCACTGTGCTTTCTACAAATGCAAATTTCTATGTAAAATACTGTAATGGGAATGGGAATTTGAAGATCTTCCCTGCCCCTTAATAAGCCCAAGGGAATTTGAAGACCTTCCCTGCTTTGAAGATAAACCCTGTCTCCTAATAGGCTAAATGTAATCACAGGGAGCCTGTGGTGGGAGGAGTTTGCTGAAGGGTGGAGCAGAGCCTTAGGAAGCTGGGAGTCAGAGCAGCTAGACACAATGGGAGGAGAGGACACATCCAAGGGAGACAGTTAGGCTTGTGAGTAAAGGTTGGTGTTTGCCACCTGCTGTGACAGCTAGGCTTATGTTGGTTTGTTGGAAGGCTAAAGGATAGTGTGGCTTTCTCTGTCATTATGGCTTATTAACTTCTTTGTTACTATGATGGAATCGGCTTACTGGTTTTAGGATTAGGTTTTCTGGTGTCTGAATAAATGTTTTGCTTCTGTCTTCTATATGGAGAGTCTGTTATATTTTGTAATCGCCCACTATGCTGTCCTATTTATAGTGACTGTTGGAGCTGTGAATATTGCATTGGCACTACAAATACATGTTAGAGGATTGGAAGAATTATAAATAATAATACTTATTATTTCAAGGACCTGTGATTTTGTTAGTGATGGTAGTCCACTCCAGTGATGCAGCCCCCAAATCTTATGCCTCTTTAGTAAGTGGTTTTGGAGAATTACTGTGGCAACAGCATACCTCCCCAAACTTAGGGAGGCTGGTCTTTAGATGTTGAACGGCCCTTCTTTAGTATGGAGTTTGTGTCCTATTAGCATAGCCTTTGAAATTCCTAAGTTCCATCTAGTCTATGATGGAGCATTCTACTTAAGTAGAGTATCACAAGGTCATAGATTTAGAGCTGGGAGGGACCTAAGAAGTTATTGAGTCCAGCATCCTCATTTTACAGAGGGGAAAAATAACTAGGAATCCACAACTAAGGAGGTAAGGGGAGAGAAGACTAATCAAAACTAGCATTCCTAATCAAGTGCCATGATTCATGGTTCAGACATGTAGAGGGGTCAGAGGATTCCAGGAGAAAGAGGAAAGGGTAGCTTTGGTATTATGGCTGCATTTTAGCTCAAAGGCAAATCATGTATTTCTGGATAAGGAAAATCATCTAGTCCTGCAGATTTAAGAGGATCATTTGGTTCAAATGGGAAAGGGTCACCTCAATGTTTTGATCAAAGTATCCAGAAGACATTCTTGAGGTTGGTGTTAAGAGCTGGTGTTTTCCCCTTTGACCTAGCAATACTACTTCTAGGGTTACATCCCAAAGAGATCAGAGAAGTGGGAAGAGGACCCTTATGTACAAAAATATTTATAGTGGCTCTTTTTGTGGTGGCAAAGAATTGGAAATCAAGGGGATACCCATCAATCGGGGAATGACTGAACAAGTTGTCGTATATGAATGTAATAGAATACTACTGTTCTATGAGAAATGAGAAGCAGACAGACTTCATGATAACCTGGAGAGACATATAAACTGATGCTGAGTGAGAAGAGCAGAACCAGGAGAAATCTGTACACAATTACAGACACAACGTATATGTGACGACTAACTTCAATAGACTGGGCTCCTCTCAGCAATGTAAGGTTATAAGACAACTCCAAAAGACTCATGATCAAAAGAGATATCCACATCCGGAGAAAGAGATGTGGCATCTGAATGCAGATCGGAACAAACTACTTGCTCTGTTTCTTTTTCTTGTTTTGTTTTGTTTCCTCTTTCCCACTGATCACTCCATCAGTTATAATCCTTTACAACCTGACTGATGATTAATATGAAGATATTTGTAGATCCTATATTTGAGTGCATGCTGCCATGATGAGGCGGGTGGTAAGGGAGGGGGAGAATATTTGAAACTCAAGGGTCTATGGAACTGAATGTTGTAAACTGAAAGTAAATAAACAAATCAAATTTTTTAAAAAAAGAAAAAACAAGAGCCAGTATTTTCTCCTGTTCATCCTTATTTTTTTTAATGACTTCAAGCTTTTGGGCCAAGTTTGGAATGCCATGGTATTGATCCATAAGTTGTCACTTTCCCAGGGTCACACGGTAATAACAAAGATTTGAACCCAAATCATTTGACTTTAATTCTGGTACTCTTTCCACTATATAAATTAGTCTTCAGGGATAGGAGCAACCAAAGAACAGAGTCCATGAAAATGATGAAAGAGATAGGAGAGTTTTGATGAATCAGAATGGGAGAAAACATAGCAGAGAAATTATTAGGATTTTTATGCTCGGGGCAACTATCATGAACTAGCCCAGGACAAGTAGTCTTGTCCCCATATGAAGGACTGGAGGAAGAAAGGAGCTCATCAAAACCTGTATGAGATTTGGTGCCTTCCTTTTAACTAATTATTCTTACTAACTAGGTGCTAAGCTCTGTTGTTTCTGCTTTGTTTGGTCTATGAGCACTGTCAGCTCCTTCTGAATTCTGCACTCTGGCTCAGAGCTCCAGCTGCCCAGACCTCATTTCATTACCAACCTTCACTCTGTTACTCAGGAAAGAGAAAAGGTGCTGGATAGAGATCCATAACATTCCTACTTTGTTGTGGTTACTGTATTTGACATCTAAGCACATGGGAACTATTAATGTATACCTATCTTGCTTTTCCTTAAATAGTCATTTTACCATCAAATTCCTTGCAAAGGACTTTTAGTTTCTTGAGAGTTCTATTAACATGCCTTGCAAAACCAAATTTAATTGTAACACATTAGATCAAGTGAAGGGAAAATTTAGGTAATCAGTGAAGCAAGTTAAAAAACCCCACTTTTCTCAGTTACCTATTTCCAGTGAAAGTGAGGTCTGCAGAGGTTTTCGAGGGTGGGGAGAGGAGGTGAGGAGAGCCTAAATTATTAGATGATATTCCTGTTGCACTCTGCTCTAGTCTGACCACATCTGCAGTTCTCCATTTTAATTTTTATAAGAAGACACCGCAAAAGTAGCCAGAAGAGAATTCTTGGTACTGTTCATACAAGTGTAACACTAACTTGTTAGTCTTAGCATAAGTGCTACTGATGTTAAGAAAAGTGAAAAAGAAGCTATTGTCTTGGACTAAAGATGTTTTTGTTTAATTTTGCATTTCCCCCCTGTGAGTCTCATGTATTTTAGACCGCAGTGGTGTGGCTCCACCAAAGTTCCAACATCATCATCATTTCCATAGTAACCTGCTATAAAGATGCAAACAGAGGATTACACCCTCCCTCCTTACAGGCTTAGACAGGAAGGCCAGATGGGTTATGAGGGAGGGAAAAAGCCCTTACTGAGACATAAATCTCTTCAGGAGAAGCAAAAGGAAATCATTTAAGGAAGAAAGCTGGTGGTGTAATCATTGCCCTAGGGTGACATTCCTGTTTAAAGCTGGCCAGCAGTGGTGAGTGCCTTTCCAAGATTTAAATAGAGGACTCCAAGTGTGTGGTGAGTTACTGACAAAGCCAGCTAATGAGGCAAGGGCCATGCATGGGTTTGATTCCCCGGTGAGGCCATTAACCACACTCCCTTCCAACGGACACAGGCTGCATGTATCATGTCCAAGGGAGAGCTGGCTAGCTTATAAAAACCATCATCATCACTGCATGTCAGTACGGAGGGCACACCCTACTGGTAGTGGGCTTCTATTGTCTCCTTCCTAGTACTAGATCAGGTAAGGTGGGTTGCAGTTCCCTACCTTTAATATGCACGCATGCTCTCCCATCTCTGTGCCTTTGAACAGACTTTTCCTTAGGTCTATCAAAGAGAGATTGCACAGTTGAGCCCACAGGGTCTGGGGCACTCAGCAATCTGTATCTTATACCTAATCATGCTGTTTGTACTGGGTTTAGTCCTTGTGACTAAACACCAAATCCTTTCATTACCTGACCAGAAGGAGCCAGAAAGTTCATCATTCCTCAAAGGCCCAATGTGAGAAGGGATCTCTTCTCATGTTCATTGGCTTAGTAAGTTTCCTATCCTGGCTAGCCTGAGGCCATTTTAGCTATGGTAAATTTGATTATGGCTTATAAGTCTAAAAGGTTCCCCAAAACAGAGGAAGTAAAGAAATGGTACTCAGTATACAATATGATTCAGATGAGTAATTTATTCCTATACACAAAAAGGAATGCCAGGTTTAAGGGAATTATGCCATAGATCAACATAATTATTAGAACAGAAATCTGTACCACCTTGTAGCTATAATTATAATCTGCCCAGAGGCTAATATTTAGACCTTATTAAAACATAAGCACTTTTTCAAAACTCCTGCTCAGACAAATTACATTTCACCTGGACTCTGTACTGTCACTCTACCCCAAACCTGAGCCTTCAGGCTCATCAGCTTCCACAGTCCACTGCTACCTCAACCAACCCCTCCAATGGCCATCCCCGCTGGTGATGATGCCAATGTACCTACAAACCACTGAACCTTTCTGACACATGGCCCTTTATTCAGGAGAGTAAATAAAAATGCATCCAGGAGGGGCCCAGGTATAAGTTTGCTCAGTCAAATTCAGATTCCTCAGGGACCAATGGTGGGGAAGGAGAATGAGTGCCACCCATTCCCCCTAACTCCTTAATAGGAGAATCAAAGTAAAAACAATATTACTTGGTACTTGAGGGAGAATAGATTCCAAGAAGCTAAGCCAGAAATGGTCCTTTTTGAGGATGCAGGCCCCACCTCACCACTTACTGGGTCACCATTGGGATGACCAAGGGACTTACTGCTTAGAGTTATTTATATCATTCTGTAACACCAAATCCTTTCATCACCTGGCCAGGAGCCATGAAGTTCATCACTCCTCAAAGGCCTAAGCATTGAGGTCTTTGGGCTTTGAGCGTTGAGACTTTGGAGTGCCTAGAAATTTTCAGGGTAGCTCTGGATGAATGTACATGGAATAGCCCTTAAGAGTCCATTCATTCAGTCTTCTTTGTCTTTGCTATTAGCTTCTGTCTGTTCCATTCAAGGGACTGATCTTTACCCCCCACCCCTCTAAATTTGGGCCCCTTTCCTCTTCCCATATAATTTGTGTTTAATATATATGTGGAGAGAGAGAGTTTACTGTGTGTGTATATAGTTTCTATTTGTATGTGTATATAATTTACTACATGTCTATGTTATATATTTATAGTTTTTATAGTTTACTATATATATAATTTGCTATATGTATGTGTGTATATATGGTTTACTATATATGTAATAGTTTACTATATATGCATGGATGTATGGTTTACTAAATATGCTTGTTTATATATCATTTACTATATGTGTATAGAGGGTTTACTACATATGGCATATATAGTTTACCATATATGTGTGTATGTGTATAGTTTACTATACATGTGTATACATTTCAGTCATGTCCCATTCTTCATTGCCCCATTTGGGGTTTTCTTGGCAGAGATACTAGAGTGGTTTGCCATTCCTCCTCCAGCTCATTTTACTGATGAGGAAACTGAAGCAAACAGGGTTAAATGACTTGCCCAGGGTCACACAGTTAGTAAAGGTTGGAGGCCAGATTTGAACTCAGGAAAATGAGTCTTCCTGACTCCTGACCCAGTGCTTTATCTACTATGCCACCTAGCTGCCCACATATGTATATTCATATACACATATATTGTCTAGATGCTTTCTATGAACAAGTTGTTCCTCCTCCTCCCTTCACCTCTCCATTCCCTCCCTCCCAGTAGTAGAATGAAAGCATCAGAGACTGCTTCTGGTTTTGTCTTTGTATCCTCGGTGCCTGGCAAAGTGCCTTATACATGGTAGATATTTCATAAATAAATGTTTGCTGAATGAATGAATAAATGGATTTTTCCTTTCAGGCTATTTGTAGTTACTTTTACTTATTTGGGGGGCATTGGTTTACTAATACAATGGGGTAAGAAGAGCAGAATAGTTCGGTAATCACATGAACTAACCTGTCTATATTTTTAATATGCTTTAAATACAGAGGAAGTAATGGCCAGAGTTTAAGAACCTTATACCCAAGGTACTTTGGAGCAGAGCAGATTTCCAGTGTGAGCATTTATACTTTACAAATCAGCAAATTTTAAATTAGGGATTTATTTATTTTTTATTGATTGTCTAGACTTAAGAAAGTGACAGAAAAAATAATGCAGATTAAACTCAGATGTTTGTCCTGCTTACTTTGTTATGGAGAGAGATGGTTTTTAAATATTTATTAGCATACCCCTACTTATATGAGAGGCTCTCTGGCCAATCAGTTGCCAAGTCTTATGCGAGATACACAGTGTCTCTCATTTGTCCCACTTTCTCTATTCACATGGCTACTGACTTATTTCAGAGCCTCATCATTTTTTGCTGAACTATTGAAGCGGTTGTCTATCTGGATTCTCTACTTCTACTCTTTCTCATTTCCAATCCATCCTCTATCAAGCTGCCAAAAGCATCTTCTTAAAGCACAGTTTTCTGCTTGAGAAGCTTCAATGACTTTCTATGGCTTCTGGGATAAATTTCAAATTCCTCAACTTGACATCTAAAGTCCTTCAAAATCGGTCTCCAGCCTACCTTCCTAGGCTTATTCCTTATTATTCTCCTTCATGCACTCTGGGTTATAGCCAGGCCAGCCCACAGCTGTTCTCTAAAACTGGCATTCCTTTCCCCAATGATGTCCCTTGAACAAACTATTTCCTATACCTAGAAGGCACTCCTTTCTTACTTATATCTTTTAGAGTTCCAAGCTTCCTTCAAGGATCAGCTCATGTATCATATTTTACAGAAAGGCTTTCTCAACCCCCCTGTTCTTCCCCTTCTCAAATGATCACGTGAAATCTGGACTTACTTTCCCATCTTCCACTTGCCCTGATGAAGTGGGTCCCCAGTGCATGGCTACTAAATCCTCTCAGGGCTCTAGGAACAGCCCTGAGGGATTGGGAGTGTCCTCATGGGTCCCCACCTGGAAATTGTCCCTTAACTACTTCAGTACTTGTGCAGAAAAGTCAGACCAGAAGTCATGACGTAGGGAAGTATCCAGGTCCAGGTTAGCAGTGGAGGTGAAGAAGACAGAGTGCAAAGATCCCTAGTTACAGTGATCCCTTCAGAACACTGAAGTCTTGGTCAAAACACAAATACACACAGATATCACACACCTACAAGTATGTATTTATGTGCATGTGAACTCTGAAAACCACATGGCAGGAACTTGATTTGACTGCTAAAATTTATTAAGCACCTACTATATGCAAGGCAGCTTGCTCAGTGGGATGGATGTCACAATGAAAGATATCAATGTCCTTGCCCTCAAGAAACTTTTAGCCCTCTGGGGGATGTGACATGTCCTCAAATAAATACAATACCAGATGGAGTGCAGTAGGGACAGAGGATCCAGACAATGCTCTAGAAAAATTAAAGGACAGAAAGAACAGTTCATTTTATTTTATTTTTGAAGGGGGGAAGGCAGGGCAGTTGGGGTTAAATGACTTGCTCCAGGTCATGTGGCTAGTTTTTGTGTTAAGTGTAGGAGTCCAGATTTGAACACAGGTCCTCCTGACTCCAGGGTGGGTGCTCTATTCATTGCACCACCTAGTCGCCCCTAACACTTTACTTTAGATCAGGGAAGGGTTCACAGAGGAGATGGCACACCTAAGCTGAGAATAGAAAAGGATTTTGCCTTTACAAGTTGGGTGATGGTCTTCATGGAGCGCCTGAAGGCAGAAGATAGAAGAAGAGGTTGTGTGAGAGGAGCATAATTTGAGACAAAGATGGAAAAGGCAAGTGGGAATCAGATGATACTGGGCCTTAAATGCCAAGCTAAAGAAATTCTGCATTATCTCAGAAGTAACAGGGAGCCATTTAATGTTATTGAGCAGTGGGATGATGTGGTCAGATGTGTTAATTAGGCAAATTATTTATACAGTTAGGCAGGTAGGTGGTACAGTGCATAGAGTACTGCTCTGGACTCAGGGAAACCCATCTTCCTGAATTCAAATCTGGTTTCAGGCACTTACTACTGTGTGACCCTGGACAAGTCACTTAACCCTGTTTGCCTCTGTTTCCTCATCTGTAAAATGAACAGGAGAGAGAAATGGCAAACCACTCCAGCATCTTTGAAAAAATCCCAAATGAGGTCACAAAGAGTCAAATACAACTGAAGCAACAACAACAAATTTTTGCAGTTATGTGAAGTATATACAACAGATGGAAGAGACTAGAGGCAAGGACCAGTTAGGTATTTGAGGGAGGGGAAAAAGTCAAAATGAACATGTGGTTTTGAGACTATGTGATTGGGAGGATCAGGATGCTGGGAGGAAGCAATTATAACTGCTTTTGTGACTTTTAAAAAGTCAGTCTGGGCCTTTCCCTATATATAACATAATGGAACTGGTCTGGATTCTTAATCTGGGGTGCATGGAAGGGTCTAATGGTTATATCATTATTATTTTTTTTCTCTCCTGTTTTTTTTTTTTTTTTGCTTTTTTTTTTTTGGAGGGCAATTGGGATTAAGTAACTTGCCCAAGGTCTCATGGCTAGGTTTTTTTGTTTGTGTGTGCATTAAGTGTCTGAGGCCGGATCCGAACTCAGGTCCTTCTGACTCCAGGGCCGACGCTCTACTCACTGCGCCAGCTAGCCACCCCTAATGGTTATATTATTAAAGTATCCATGAAATTAGATGAGAAAAAAAGGGCATCTTCATTTTCACTAACCTCTGAAAAAAAGTACTTTGGGAGGGGGTCTCTAGGCTTTGTCAAGTTTCCACAGGGGTCCATGATGCAGGAGAGAAGAACCCTTGGAACCTAGATGAAGCCTAAAGCTTTTTTTAGCCCCAAGATTCTATTTTCTAAGAGCCTTTCTCCAACCTTGATATTCTATAGTCTATACTCTAACGTTCCTTCCAGCGCTGGCTCTCTCTATCCCAAGGTCATAGGAGCATAGATTTATATTTGGAAGGAACTGAGAGAACATCAGACCCAACCCCATCATTTAGCAGAAGAAGACACTGAGGCCCAGCGACCCATTCCTGAACCCTGGGCTTTCTGGAAGAGGTATATGTTAAAGAACGGAACTTTGCTGACTCTCCTCTGCTTTATGACATTCCTCATGCTTATTGGTGTTGCCATTTTATCTTCAGAGATTGCCTTTTTTCATCCCTGCATCTCTAGCACCCAGCCCAGTGCTGTGTCCATCACAATGGGTACTTAATCAGTGTATAAATTTGGATCTATGATCCTATGAATAAGTGTATCCTTTTAAGAAACTTTTCTAGGTGCATCTTAATCTTCATTCCCAAGCAGATTCTGTCTTGAAGCAATATAATTTTTATAAGTGTGTTTTTTCAAATTTTATTTTTCTTTTTAGTTCCAAATTATCTTCTTCCTTTTACCCCTCCCCCACTCATTGAGAAGTCAAGAGATTATACATATGAAATTATGACAAACATTTCCACATTAGCCACATTCCAAAAAATAAAAGTAAGAAAAATAAAGAAAAAATATTCTTCAGTCTGCGTCCTGAATTGATCAGTTCTTTATGTAGGAGTGGATAGCATTTTATATAATAAGTTCTTTGGATCTGTGGTGGCTCATTGGATTAATTAGAGTTATTAAGTCTTTCATGGTGGATTATCTTTACAATATTGTTGTTACTGTGTAGATTGTTCTCCTGGTTCTTCTCACTTCACTTGCATCAGTTCATATGAATCTTCCCAGGTTTCTCTGACACCATCTCTGTCATCATTTCTTGGAATACAATAATATTCTATCACATTCATATAGTGTAATTCGTTTAGTTGTACCCCAGTTTATGGGTATCCCCTTAGTTTTTAATTCTTTGCCATCACAAAAAGTTGCTACAAATATTTTTGTGAATTTGAATCCTTTTCCCTTTTCTTTGATCTCCTTGGGGTCTGGACCTAGTTGCAGTATTATTGGGACAAAGAGAATGCATGGTTTTATAGCCATTTGGGTGTAGTTCCAAATTGTTCGCCAGAATGTTTGGATTAGTTAACAGCTCACCAACAATGCATTAGTATGCCAACTGTTGTAAGGGTGTTTTTTTTTTTAAAGCAATTGGGGTTAAGTAACTTGCTCAAGGTTACACGGCTAGTCATTATTTGTGTGTGGGTGCTCATTTTCTGAGGCCGGATTCGATCTCGGGTCATCCCAACTCCAAGGCCGGCGCTCTTACTCACTGCGCCACCTAGCCACCCCAGGTGTTGTTTTTTTTAAGTGGTTTTTTAGCAGAATCTCAAATCTGGAAACACTTGCACCTAGAATGCACCTAGAAAAGTCTCTTAAAAGGATACACTTATTCATAGGATCATAGATCTAGGAGTGTAAGAGCTATAGAACTTTGTGTGGTTCATTTAGGCTCACAGTTAGTCAGGACAGGGTTGGGGTACCAAAGTAACTAGAAGACTGAAATGATAAAAGCAGGAAAAATAAGAAGCCTAGTGAAACCTATCAAAATATGATGTTTCATGATCAGATACAGAAAGAAGAAAAGAGACAGGCTTTTTGCTGAAAAAATGCTTTCCAAGGGCAGAGCTATGGTATCAGAATATAGCTAAACTACTGTTTAGGCAGAAGAATGGAGTAATGTGTATTATTGTTGATTGTGTATGTTGCCGAGGTGGAAGGAAATGGAGTAGGAGAAAAGCAGCTAGAATTTGAACCAGGAGACCTGGGTTTGTAGCCTACCAAAGGCACTGTCTAGTGACCACTGACAAGTCACTGAGTATTTCTGAGCCCCAGTTTCCTCATCTCTAAAATTGGGTTAATAATGCAAATATTGCCCACCTACTTAACAAATTTTATGTGAGGAAAAGTTTTTAAAAATTTAAAAATGTTATGTAAATGCTTTATTATACTACGAGTATCCACTTTTTAGAGAACTGAAATACAATAAAATATATTTAAAACTAGCACATTTTAATTTTTCTTTGATTATTCAGAAAGGTCCTTCTGGCTTATTTGATCATTTTGACTGTATGGATTCTGCATAAATGTTAATTTACTTAAATTATGGCAAAGAAAAGCTTGTTTTTCCCACAGTTAACCAGGTAACAGGAAATAGTAGGTTTGGAAGCTTGATATTTCTAACCTGAAGTCACTACATAGCTGGCAACTTGTGACTTTACGTAATTTATAAATGGAGTTGCATTTCTTTCAGTAGGCATAGTTGCATCACAGCAACAATTTCTATAGAAATTGGGCTTTGTACTCTGGTATTTTAATTTTTTTCCCATAATAATAATAATGGGCACATTTTGAGGAACTGGTGCCTGCAATTTTTGATATGGAAAATATTAATGGAATAATACTTTAGAGCCGTCATCCTCATTCCCCTCCTTTTTGGAGGGCAGTTGGGGTTAAATGACTTGCCCAACGTCACACGGCTAGGTTTTTCTGTGTGTGTGTGTGTGTGTGTGTGTGTGTGTGTGTGTGTGTGTGTGTGTGTGTGAGTGTATTAAGTGTCTGAGGCTGGATTTGAACTCAGGTCCTCCTGACTCCAGGGCTGGTGCTCTATTTATTGCACCACCTTGCCGCCCCATCCTCATTATTAGAACAGATTGAAATTCATCTCCAAAATATATATGTGTGTATATCTATATATATGTATGTATACACACACAAATATATATGTCTTTTCCTTTATTCTCCAATGACTTTGATCTTTTACCTTTCCCTGGAATGGTCCCGATTTCTTTTTCCATTTGGTTTGTATTTGTAAGTTAGTTTAGGCATGCTGCCATATTCCATTCTTTCAAGATGTTCTTTCCATTTCTTTAGATAATTTTCCATTTTATGTACTATGTTTCGTACTCAAAAATCTTTCTATTATGTCTTGAGTTATGATGGGCTTGTTGATTAGATCCTAGGAACGATCCCCCAAAAGGTATCTATGCCATTTTTTTTTCTGAAAGGCTTCTGGGAAACCCAGGCTTTACTTGTGTTTTGGAATGTTGCTTTTGAGACATTAGTATGTGCTGTTTTAAGCAAGCCCATTAAAGGAAAATCCAAGTTTATAAAACAATACATCGATGGAGGGATTATTTACTTTGCGAAAGGCTTTTGCTTCACTAAATAATTGAGCATAACATTTCTTTAACTATTGCAGTAAGCTACCCTAGCACATATAAGATACTTTACAGAAGTTCAACTTACGTTTTTTTTTGTCTTTTTGGAAGGGGGAAGGCAGGGCAATTGGGGTTAAGTGACTTACCCAAGGTCACACAGCTAGAAAGTGTTAGGTGTCTGAGGCCGGGTTTTAATTCTGGCCCTCCTGACTTCAGGGCTGGGACTCTGTTCACTGCACCACCTAGCCACCCCTTACATAAATTATTTTATAGGAATAGAGCTATTTCACAAATTGGAGTCTATAGTTATTTGGATATCACAATTCCCTAAACTGCTTGATATTCAGTGTGTTATAGGTTAATAATTTAAATTTTATATCCTTGTATTGTGAAATCATCTTTCTTGCATATTGAACAGAAATGTTTCTAAATATAAGGTTTTTAATTGAAAATAAAGTAGTTTAAAGTATAAAAATCTGAAATTGTGATTGTTCTTATTCCTTGTAAAAACAGTGCCCAGGGAGATGCAAATAGGCAAGGAATTATCATATGGATAGACCAAGACAACACTATCCCCAAATTCATGCACTACCCTTCATGATCTGACTCCAGTTCATCTTTCTAGATCGATTACATGTTCCTTTCTGTCACTCATTCTACATTCCAGTCAACCTGGCTACTTAGTGTTCCCTGAGTACAACATTCCATCCCCTGACTCTGTATTTTCCTACCAACTGCCCCCCATGCTTGGAATGCTCTTCCTCCTCCTTGGTACCTCTAGCTCCCTTCAAGGCTCATCTCAAGACCTTCCAAAAGGCCTTTTCTGATTCCTTCTGCTAGATGGTGCAGTGGTTAGAACAATGGACCTGAAGACCAAAAGACCTGAATGCAAATGTGAGCTCAGGTACGTAATAGCTAAATGATGCTGGGCAAGTCACCGACCCTCTGCCAGCCTCAGTTTCCTTAACTGCAAAATGAAGATAATAAAAGTGCTTCCCGAGGGTTATTGTGAGGCTAAAAACAAGATCATATTTGTAAAATGCTTAGTGCAGTGGCTGGTACACAAGTAAGCATTCAATACATGCTTGTTTCCTTCCTTTGTCAACTAGCCGCCCCTGTTTTGTATTTTTTTAACTGTGTATATGGTGTTTCCCCAAGCAAGCTTCTCCAGAGAAGTATCTGTTTTCAATTTTGTTTTTGTATCCCCAGTGCACACACAACGCTGGGTACATAGTCGGGACCTAGCAGAAGCTTCTTGAATTGAATGAAATAGGAGAATAGATTTAGAGCTGGAAGAGGCTTTGGAGGTCATCTAGTCCAAGCCCCTCAGTTTACAGATACAGAAAATTAGATCTAGAGAGGTGTCCTGGCCTCAGGCCACACATGCAGTAAGCCTCAGGAACGGTATTCAAACCCAGATTCTCTGATTGCAAATTCAGCACCAGACTGAATCTACTTTTCTTTAATTGTATAGACTGATTCATTCATGGCCTAAATCAGAAAGATTAGGCATATTTAACAGAGTGAGAGAGATACAAAAGTAGAAAAGAAAGAAAGTAATTGGTTGCTGGAAAGGTCTAGAATTCACAGAATTGTAGGGTAGGAAGCTGCCTCTGAGGGGATCTAGGACAGCCTTACACCTGGGCTGCAATCCCCTCTATAGCAGAAGATGTGAGTTCCCAGAGCAGAGAGGTTAGTTTTGTCTTTGTAATGCTTGATGCTGAGCAGGTAGCTTGGTAGACAGTAGACACTTAATAAATGTTTCTTAAATTGAATGGAGGAAGTAATCCATATGGTTCTTTGAAGAGCTTTCAATATAGGGTGATCACCGGCTCCCAATCAATAAACTTACAATTTTTATTAACTAAGCTTATGTTCTGGATGCTAGACCTTGAGGCTACAAAAACAAAAGGGACTTAGTAGCTGACCCCTAGGAGCTTACATTTTAAGGGGGAAGACAACATCTATATATCTAGGCATAAACAGAATAAATACAAAATTGATAAGCTAAACTTGGAGGGATGTGGGAGTGGGAGAGTCAGTAGGATCTAGGAGGACTGGGAAAGGCCTAATGTAGAAGCTGACTATGTGTAAGGTAATATGGATGTGTTCTTTTTAAAGATACAAGTCCTGAGGATGGTGGCTCGTAAATAGCCCTACTGGGCTTGTGTAACACTATAAAACCATAGATAATATAAACATTTGAGCTTAACCTGTCAATACCATACTGCACCTGTTCTATGCTGACACATCATGATATAACCAAAGTTAATGTAAACCTATGAGCTTATTGTTGGCATGATGCCTTCTTTGTATGCTTCTCTATAAATTAAATGCACACTGGTCAGTAAGTGTGGATTTATGGAGTGAGGAATGCGGAATGCTGGGGATGCTGTAGGCATAGATGGATGCCCCTCCCCACCTTGTCTCAATTTGCCACCATTGAGAATAAAATAATATGACCCTTTATCTGTGGTCTCCACGGTCGCCCTTCTGAAGTCTGTGGGGATCCAGAATGAGCCTGCAGGGAGCTGAGGAGCTCCTGTCCAACATAAGTATTTGAGGTAGAGATACAAGGGGAGAACACTCCAGGCAGGGGGATAGCCAGGGCAGAGGCACTGACTGGCAGATAGAAGGTTTTGCCATGAACAGTCAGAATACCTATATGGCCACAGAGTGGACAATAACCTTCCTGGAGGGTAGTAATTTCTAATACAGCTAGAAAAGTAGGATGTGGACAGCTGTCGAAGTCTGAAATGCCAAGCAGAAGAATCTGTATTTGAACATCTGATCAAATTTGGTATTTATATTAAGAGGTGATAGGGAATCATTGGAATGCACTAAATAAAGAATGATATAGTGAGAACTGAGCTTTAGGAAAATCACTCAGGTGGCCATGTGGAGAACAGATCGGAGAAGGGGGAGACAAGGCAGAAAGATAATTATGAAGCTGCAGTCGTCTCAGTGAGAGGTGATGAGGGCCTATTCTCGGGCAGTGGTGGGAAGAGTGGAGAAAGGGGGAGGGAATTTGTGCCAGAGGTGTTGTGGAGACTAAAACAAACAGATTTTTTTCAGCTAATTCAATATGTGGAGTGAATGAGAGAGGAGATTTGAGATTGATATAAAGGTTGTGAATCTTAGTGACCAGAAGGATGGTCTTTACACTCTACAGTGCTTGTGAAGTCCAGAGGAAAGATGATGAGTTCTGTATTAGATATATTGAGATACCTACAAGACATCCATTCACAAATGGACAATAAGCAGTGGGAGATTTTGGATTGGATAGACACATCTGAGAGTCATCTATATTGAGATTGACCATTGAACCCACAGAAGCTGATGAGGTCACCAAGACAGAGGGCATAAAAAGAGAGAGAGCCTGGGGGTATATACACAGTTGGGGAGCACGATAGGGATGAAAATCTAACAAAGAGACTGAATGAGGTTGAGAAGACAGTACCCAAGAGGAAAGAATATTCAAGTGAAGAGCTAGTCAAGAGTGTTAAATAGGGTAGAGAGGTCAAGAAGGATGAAAACAGAAAAAAGCTGGCGAGGTTTGGCAATTAAGAGGTCATTGGTAACTTTGGAAAGAGCAGTTTGAGTTGAGTGATGGGGTCAGAAGCCAGATTGCAGAAAGTTTAGTAGAGAGCAAAAGGATAAGTCGAGAGAATCATTAGACAACCTTTTCAGGGCATTTGGCCTAGAAAGGGAGGAGTGATGCAGGCCAATAGCTAGGGGGGATCATAGGATCTAGAATGAGGGAAATGGAAGTGTTTAGAGGCAGTGGGGCAGGAAGCAGTAAATAGGGAGGCATTGAAGGTTAGAGTGAGAGAGGAGGGATGATGGCGGGGGTGATCTGCTAGAGAAGACAGGAGAAGAGAGTATGGTGGGCACATCAAGAAGGCAGCCTATTCCTCTTTTGAACAATTCTGATTATTAGAAAAGTTTCCGTTATTTTGACCTAAAATCTGCCTCATTGCAGTTTTCCCCCCTGCTGTTTCTCTAATGCTCTGAGGCTCCAGTGCACAGATTTATCTGTTTTCCATATGACAAAACTTCAAAAACCCATATATCTACCTAAGTCTTCTCTTCAGTCTACCTCCCTCCCCTTTTCCCCATCCTGGTTCCTACAATCAGTCTGAACATGACTTGGTCTTTGGTCTCTTTACTATCCTGCCCCTATCCTTTAGCTAACTCCAGTTTGTCAATGTCCTTTCTAAAATATGGCATTCTAAATTCTTTGGTTCTTATGTGAGATGCTGGGTACTTTGAATAGCTTCTAAGGAGAACTGAATATAACCTTCTTTGGGCCTTTACTACATAAAAGGACATTTCTCTTAAGACTGCCTGTACTGGCCAGGTAAAGTCTTATGGTAAGACTGCCAGGTATATTCCAGAGAGATGAAAGATTGGCTAGCCAGGTGGGATTGCAAAGAAATAAGCTTCAAGCTCTTTAACTCAATTCATATAAGACAAATGTTTGGGTAACTATTGAAAAATATATTTTGTATCATATGGGTTTCTATTCTTATTTCTATCTATTCCCAGGAGAAATCAAAGAAGCTAAGATCACTGCTTTCATACAATTTTGTCATCAGTTTTCTGGAGTTCAGGCATCCTTGAGGTGACTTAAAGGAGAGCCCTAAAAGAAAATTCAGGTCTTAGAGATGGACCTTTTGGTAACACAAACCTTAGATTCATACCCATTGCCTGAAAGAAATCATTTCATTCTTTCCATAAAAGATGAACAAAAACAGTGTTGGGAAAGTAGATGGTAGATAAGGCTCTAGAAGCAACTATAAAATTGTATATTAAGTCAGGAATACTGGAGTTCAAATCCTGCCTCAGACACTTACTAGTTGTGTGACCCTGGGAAAGTCATTTAACTTTTTGCCTCCCTCCACCCCCAACCAAAAAACAAAACAAAAAAAGATTATATATTAAGCGACCAACTTTTAAGGAATATACAGCTAAGGATAAGAGAGCCCCTCCAAGGTCCAGCCTCAGTGTTGAAAAAAAAATTCAAGGCTGAACAGAAGAGAGAGGTTTTCATAGATGTATCAGCCAATTCATTACACAAGTTCATCCATCTGTAGATCTGGCCTATAACCCAGTCCTTTCTTCCACCCTCAATGGTGGTTTTAACCTCCTTTCTTCTTGGCTCTTCCACTTAAAACTGCCAAGTGTTTGTAATGGATAGAAAGAGGGGACATTGATGTTCAAGCCAATTTCTTGAGAAAAACAACAAAGGAAAATTGCTTTCTTTGTGCTGATCCTCAAAGATTATACATACCACATTGCTAAGTTTTGTGGAGGAATTGAACTGCAGGTGTTTGGCCCTTTGGAAAAGAACGCAAGGACTTTGGTGTTTCTTTCCAACAGTTTCCCAGCACGTGCTATAAAAAGGGATGCAACCCAGGACTCACTCAGGAATTGGCCTAGATAGGAAACCTGGCAGGAAAGCCTCATGGGAGGTCTCTGGTGCTAAGAGTGGAAGCTGGTGGTGTGGCACAGCAGAATGAGAGCTCGCTCTGGAGTCAGAGGTCCTAGGATGCTTCCCGGATGGGTAACTTTGGGCAAATCTCTTAACCCCTCCCCCCACTAGAGCCTCAGTTTCCTCAACTACAAAATGAAGGGATTAGACTAGAGCAGGGGTGACCCTTTGACTAAATCCAAACTTCACAGAACAAATCCCCTTAATAAAAAAGATTTGTTTGAAAAACTTGGACTCAGTCAAAAGGCTACATAAGGACTTAGAAGGCCACATGTGGCCTTGAGGCTGCAGGTTCTCCACCGCTGGACTGGAGGGCCTCTAAGGTCTCTTGTAGTACTAGATCTATGATCCAATGGATCCCACTAATTTATTCTCCTTGGCTCCAGGTCCCCTCTTCAAGGGATGACACTTCCCTTTTTCAGTTGACTCCAATAGGATGCCATGATCGTAGGTCATCTCCTTAACCATGTGTTCCCCTCTTCTCTTCTCTTTTCTTTCACCCCATTATCAAATCAGTTGTCAGGGCCTATTGATTTTTAGCTTGGTAATATCTCCCATGTGTACTTGCTCTTTTCCTTTGACATTACCACCACCCTGGTGTAGGCCCTCCTCACCTCATGCAAAAACCTGCTAGTGGGTCTGCCTGTCTCAAATCATTCCCCACTTTAGTCCTTCTTCCATTCAACTTTCAAATTAATCCTCCTAAAGTACATGCTACACACACACACACACACACACACACACACACACACACACACACCCATTCTATGAACTCCAGTGGTTTCCTATCACTTCCAGGACCATATATAAAAATTCTCTTTTTGGTATACAAAGCCCTTCACAACTTTGCCCCCCTCCTCCCTTTCTAGTTTTCTTAAATCTTCCGCTCTGAGATGCCACGGCACTGGCCTCCTTCCTGCTCCTTGCCTGCTCCATCTCCAGGCTCTGGGCATTTTCACTGACTTTTCCCATGCCTGGAATACTCTCCCTCCTCATCTCCACCTACTGATTTCTCTGGCTTCCTTCAAGTCCCAGCTAAAATCTCATCTACAAAAAATCTCTCCTGATCCCTCTTAATGTTAGTGCCTTTTCTCTATTAATTATCTTGTATATGTCTTGTTTGTACATAGTTGTTTGCTTGTCATGTCCCTTCTTATACTGTGAGCTCCTTGAGAGAATGGATTGTCCTTTGCCTTTTGGGGGGTTATCCCTAGTGTTTAGGGCAGTGCCTGACACATATTAGTTGATTTGTTGTGTGGTTTGTCCTTTATCTCAAAGAGGGCCATGACATCAGGCAGATGATGACATGACTTGCATTTTAATTGGATTTAAGTGAGGGTGAGCTGTGCAAAGTCACCAGCCTCACTTTCTCCTCCAGAACTATCTGGGTCCAGTGACCAGATATATATAGATCAGGATGACTGGAGGTGGCCCAGGATGCAGTGGGAGACTTTGACCTTTTTAAGCTAAGGTCATTCTGAGTTGTGCTTATTGGCTGACTGATTCCTTCTACATTCTTTCACTTGGAAACATCATCAGCTCCCATGGGTTTAACTATTATCTCAATTCATGGTTGGTTATTATCCTTTAATTTTGAAGAGGACCAAAATGACATGACTATGTTGGGGGTCAAGGTACGTGTGTCTGACTGTGGCCGATCAGAGCAACATTAGCCTGGAAGGCTCTACTGTAGGTCAGGTACAAATAGTTCATATAAACAGACCATTTCTCTATGGACGTGACTCCTACATCTACATATTCAGCACCAGCCTCTCCCCTGACCTTTGGGCCCAAATCACTAGTTGCCTATTGGACATTTCAAACTGGATCAAACTCAATGTATCCAAAATTGAATTTTTCTTCCTGCCCCCCCCCCCAAACCCCTTTCCTCTTCCATTCTTCCCAGCTTTTGCCGATCTCCCTGACATGTCTTCAGCTCTACATTCTCCCTCCTTCTATATATCCATTTAGTTGCCAAATCCCATCATTCCTCCCTTCTTAGCATCTCTCACACAATTGCAACCTTATTTCAAATTCTTATCACTCCTAATTGGCCTCTCTGCAGGTGGCTGAGCCAGCACTAACTGTTTGGAGAGAACCAACTGTTATATTTTCAGTTGTGATTATTTACATCTCAGAAATGTGCATTTCAGGGCTTGATTGTTGTTTGGTGGATTGTGTAGACTTAAGAAAGTGGTAGAGACAGTGTTGATAGTGGAGATGAAATTTAAAAGTATGTTGTCCAGAGAGTGGGTTGTTAAACATTTTGCAGCACACCCCAGTTCCACGCCCCCATTTCTCATCATTCCATTCCATTCTATACATTGCCAAAGCAATTTTTCCTTAAGTGTTAGTCTCACTAGATGACTAGAAATCCAATGGCTTCCTATTATCTCTAGAATTAAATATGAGCTATTCCATTTAGCTTTTAAATCTGGCCTATATCATTTGGCCCCAGCCTGTCTTTCCGGCTTCATTGAACATTATTCTCTCTGCCATACTCTGTAATATATCCAAATTGGCCTTCGCTCTTTTCTGCATGGAAAACACCTCGTTTCCTATTTCTGTACCTTTGAGGGCTACCCACATGCCTGGAATGTACTCCTTCCTTATTTCTGCTTCAAGCCACTCTCTTCCTTTAAGACCCAGTTTAAGGTTTCTATGTGAAGCCTTTCTCGATCTCCACAACTGCTAATGCCCTCCTTCCCAAACTATTTTGTACTTGACTATTTTTATAGGTTTGTTACATATTAACTTTATTTTAATATATTTATTTATACATTTTATTTTGTTTACATAGTTCATATATTTATCCATCATATGTTCACTTCATATATATGCTGTATATATTTATATGTACTTATAATATTTAATAACTTAATGTTAATTTTAAGTTTTATTAACATATTTGTATTTATTATTTATATAATTATATTTTTATATGTACTTCTTTATCACCCATTAGAATGTAAGCTTCTTATGAGTAGGAATAATTTCATTCTCTGTGTCTCCAGGACCTAGCACAGAGCTTGGCACATAGTAGGCACTCCTTGGTGACTGATTGAAACGTCCTTAAAGGTCACTGAATTCAACTTCTTCATTTTACAGATAAGGAAACTGAGGCCCAGGCTGGTTTAGTGATTTGCTTAGATTCACACAGGTATTGACAGAGGCAAGATTTTAGTCCAGTTCCTCTGAGTTCAATACCAGTGTTTTTTTTTCACCTTACCACACTGTCTCTCTGTGTGGATGTATATATAACAGCTCCCCGCCCCCACCTCCACTTCCATATTTTAAGGGCAGAAGAAGCAAGGGGCACCTTACTCACTTCTAGTAATATAAAAATCAGTATTGAAAAATGGATCCATGTTAGTTTATGCATGAGAAGTTTCTCATAACCTAATAACTAAGAGACCAAAGAGGAGTGGAGATATATGGATGAGAGAGAGGCCAGAGTATGCTGTGGAGACCCGTTTTAGAGCTAGTTTCATTTTCCATAGTTATTAATGATCTAGAAGGAGGCAAGGCACATGCTGTGGTAATTAAATCTGCAGATGATAGTAAACAGAGACGTGTGAGAGACACAAGTGAAGATCTGCAAGACATAATGCAGTGACCTAGAGAAAGTAGAAATATGAGCAGGAAGTGGCCAAATGAGATTCATCCTGGGAAAAAAATAGAATCCTGTACATCTGGGAAGGAAATAATTTGAAACGCAGAGAGCTAGACCAGCATAAAAGCATCTGTTAACAGAAAGACCTGTGAATGTGAATCAGTCTTGAATATAAATTTGTCCTGGAATGGAAAATGACAATGCCTTGTATCTTGGATATAACCTGGACTTTGAGGGGGGGGTGCTATCAAGGGTATAAGTTATTGTGATCATTGTGACAACTCGAGAAAGAAAGAGGAAGTATCATCATTTTCATTTTACACAGATAAGGACATTAATTAAGATGTGGATAAAATAATTTGCCTAGGGTCACACAGTAACAAAAATAACATAATGGGACATGGGGATAGAATCATTAGTCTTGAATGGCTGTTGATCAAATCCACTTTAGAGATACCCTATTGGAATAGTCAATACTCAAGTCAGGACCTAAGACTTAGAGAAGTTACTTTGATTATGAATGGATGTTGTAGATTATATCCCCTCCTCTTCTGTTCATTCCCTTCCTCTAGGTAGAAATCTTTTAGATCTGCTAGTCATGTTTATGTTGATAATCTGTTATTCAGTGGTATCTGATTCTTTGTGACCCCCTTTGGGGGTCAGTGGTCAGCTGAAGTGGTTTTCCATTTCCTTCTCCAGCTTATTTTAATATGAGGAAACTGAAGCAAACAGGGTTAAGTGAGTTGCCCAGGTTCCCAAAGCCAGTAAGTGTCTGAAGCCAGATTTGAACTCAGGAAGATGAGTTTTCCTGACTCTGAGCCTAGTGCTCTGTCCACCTCACTAACTAACTTGCCCTATCTTGAAAATAATTTCTTTATGAATAGCTCTTTCCCCTAAGAACCTTAAATATTGGGGGCCCTGAGGGATTTTACATATATATAAATTTCAAACACATCTTTTATTTCAGTTTCTCTGACAAAATCTTAGGCAAGATGAACAGCAACTACTAATAAATCCATTCTGCAGAAGGGAGAACTAAGGATTAGAGCATTTTAAAGATGTTAGTTAAGGCAGAGCTAGAACTATGATGGAGTAAACATGGAATTGCATTAAAGAGGGAACACTGTAATCCTCTAGGCTTCCTAAAAAGGCTCCCCTGCTTGCTCATGGTCAGTGGACCATGGTCCTCTGCACTGCAGCCTGCCTGGCAAGAGATCTAGGTTCTAGTTCCTAGTCTGAAAGTTACTCAGGGCTTTTCCTTTATAAATGAGGGCATTAGTTAAGGTTGACTCTAAAATTCCTTCTTCTTAGTCTGTCCTTGTGAGATTTGGGCTCCATGTGACTCTACCTAAACTAAGTCTCAGTTTCAGTAATAATTGAATGAGTTTTCCTTTGGGTGACACTGGACAAGTTACTCCCCCTCTCTGGGCCTTCCTTTTCTTCCTTTGTAAAAACTGGACTAGACCAGGGGTTCTTAACCTGGACCCCCAAGGGGAATGTGGATAGATTTCAGGGAATCCATGAACCTGAATGGAAAAATACTCTAATCAATTTGATTTATCTCCGAAACTTCACATTTTATTAAAATATTTCAAAGCGAAATTCTGAGAAGCAGTCCCTGGGCTTTGCCAGACTGCCAAAGGGGTCTATCACATAAAAAGGTAAAAATTCCATACTAGATAATCCCAAAGACCTTTTCCAGCCCCAGCATTTTACTTTGAGGGCTTTTTTGGGAGTGGAGGGAAGGAGGTTGACTTCAAGCCCTCCTTCAGTCCCCTCCCCCAAAGCATCTTTCTGTATGTGCTAAGGGTTACCACTTCCACTCCATACCCCAGTAGTCAGAACTCTTGGAAGCTAAATGTGAAGAAACAACTGACTTGAGTACCTAATTTCTTGCCCCCTCCCCCAATAATTAATTAAAATGTAAAGCTGCCACATGGTTTACTTCCTCAAAGTGGGAAGGGAGGGGCAGAGGGAAGTGACTAGGTAGTAAGAACTTGGTAGGTGTCATACTCAGCCAGCTACATGGCACAGTGGATAGAGTTCTGGGCCTGGGGTCAGGAAGACTCATCTTCACAAGCTCAAATCTGGTCTTAGACACTTACTAACAAACTGTGTGTAAGTCACTTAACCCTGTTTGCCTCAGTTTCCTAATCTGTAAAATGAGCTGGGGAAGGAAATGGAAAACCACTCCAGTATCTCTGCCAAGAAAACCCCAAATGGGGTCATAAAGAGTCAGACATGCCTGAAAATGACTAAATAACAACAATAGTAGCATCCCCAGCCTTGGCCTCATGGCCTCCCAGGATCTCTGCCCATGGGAACTGGTGTCTCAGGGTCTCTGTCTCCCTCAGAAAGTAGTGTTCACCAACCCTCACCCCTACCTAAGGCTCCCTTCTGTGCCTTTTGCCCCCAGTGCAAAAAGTCCTAGCTACTGTTAGCTCTGGTGAAAGATTATATAGTTTGAAGGTCTGCTCGGAATAGATCCCTGGCCTTCCATATTTCAGTCTTGGGCCCTAAATACTTGTTTTCACTACCTTCAGTGACAAAGAATGGCTTAGGAAATCAAAGTCTGGTCAGCCTTCTTTACTTAGGGCTCTGTCAGCATTTGATGTCGGATTTCCTGAAGTGAGAGAGTTGGCCTGTGAGCCTATTTTAGCATGTAGAAGCAATCAGCCCAACAGGAAAGGCTTGTTTTCATTAACATGGCCTTCCCTTGAAAGAGGCAGCCCCATTCCTTCTCCCACAGCTCCTTTCTGTTCTTTTGCTCAAAGTAACCGTGTCCCATGACTGCTGGATTGAATCTCAGCAGGAGTGTACAGTTATTATTCCCACTACCCTAAAAGATGGGGAGGTGGAAACTGGTGAGCCCCTTTGGCCTCAAAGCAGTTGCCATGGATGAGTGCAGAAAACAGGGGGAAGAAACAAACCAAACAGCCAAGCTCCCTTCCTGGAGACGGGACTGAAAGCTTGGAAAATATAACGGGGGCTATTGCCTAGCACTTGGGGGGGTTGGCATGCTATTGTGAGCCATCCTTCAGCTGGGATTGAGCTGTTATTTCATGCAGGAGAAACGCTGAATTCAATAACATGTGTTTCCGTTCATTGGAAGAGTGAAACAGATCTTTACACTTACCAGAAACCTTGCCTGTGGGGTGTGACCTCAAACACATTTTTAAAAAGAGGAACAGGTGCCTCTCAGGTTCACTCCTATGGTTTGGCCCATAGAAGGGACCCGAGTTCTGATTGAGCAAATCTGTTGTTCCCCTCTTTTGCACATTCATAAAATAATACTGTTAACTCCTCCCCCAAAATCCCACCCCATTTCCTCTTTGTAGTATGGTGGTGGTTCTGTCTTTGTAAAGGCCATTCCTGGGGAGGATGAGTTCTGACAGAGTTTACTGAGCTGAAAAGTCTCTAGCCACAGGCCTGATGAAACTGTACGTGTCTTGTCCAAGGACATACTTAAATAAGTGAGTAGAGGTTCAATACCAAAATCTTGGCCATTAGATGATAAATTTGGGGGCCACTGTAACTACTGAAGATCATTGGCAAAGTCATAGACAGAGAGTTATGGGGAATGGAGACTGTACCCAGGCCAATGAAATCAAGTTCCTTTCAACACATTGAAATACACTTTGACTAGGATTACTTGTATGTCTTGATTTCATGGCCCAGCTCCTTCTTTCCGAAGTCAGTTTTATAGATTGAATTTTTCTGAGGTTTCAATTGCTTAGAGAGATCCCAGGGCACCAGAGCGAGGCAGATCATCAGTTTCTCAGATTTTTTTCTGTCTTTAGCATTAGATATGTCAGATATTTCAGTAAAAGGAATGAAGAAACAGTAAGGTATCTTCCCTGGACCTGTAGAAAGATTTAGCAAATGCACATAAAAAATTTGAGCCTTAAGTGATGAGAGTTTTAATCCTGAAGTACCACTGATAATAGACCTTGAGAAACAATTTTCAAAATGAGTCTTTTCATTTTTACTATTATTATAATAAATTTATTTATTTTTAGTTTTCAACATTCACTTGCATACGTTTTACATTTTCTCCACCTCCCTCTGCTTCCCCCTCCCCAAGACGGCATGCAATCTGATATGGGCTCTACATATGCATTCTTATTTAACATATTTTCACATTAGTCATGTTGTACAGAAGAATTAGAACAAATGGGAGGAACCATGAGAAAGAAAAAAACAAAAAAAAAACTAAAAAAGAAAGAAAATGGTATGCTTTGATCTGTATTCAGATTCCATATTTTTTCCTCTGGGTTTGGACGGCATTTTCCATCATGAGTCTTTTGGAGTTGAAAATGAGTCTTTTTAAACTAAGGAGGGTAATACTTACCTTGTAAATCCACAATCATTAATACAAACAAATACACAGCATATGTAGAGGTTACAGGCAGGGTGGATGTCTAATAAGAATGACCACATGTTGCTGCAGAGATCATCTCCTGTTTGAGTCAGTGATTTGCAAGGGAGGATTCCTTAGGCATCATTGTTCATCTTGTGTGGAGACAATGGGATCTTCTCCTTTGGAACTATGTTTTCCTGAGTTCCATGGGCTAATAATCAAGGATGAGTTTCCTTAAGATTAACCAATTTGTTTAGTTTAGAGATTAAAATACCTAGGGAGGGCAATAATAATAACCCATGTTGTGGAACTTGAGAAGCAATGTGGTCTAGTAAATGAATGAAAGCATTTATTAAGCCCTTACTGTGTTCCAGGCATTGGGCTAAACATTAAGAATAAAAATACAAAAAAGTCTCTGCCCTCAAGGAACTTCTATTCTCGTGAGGAAAGACAACATGAAGAGAGGGGTGGTAACCAGGGAGGAGTGTTTTAGGCAGGGAAGCCACAGGGCTGGTCTTTGTAGTCAGAGGGAAACTGATGGGCATATATTTTTCAGAGATGGTCATGCTGATTTGCTTATTATTCCCAAAGTATAGAGAGCTGGCCTTAGAGGCAGGAAGGCCTGGGTTCTAATCCTGCTTCTGACATAATACTAGCTATGACCAGTTATCTTAGTTCCTTAACCTCATAGTGTTCCATCCAACTCTCTAAGACTATAAGCTGTGAATCTGCATTGATAAAGGGAACTCCTGAAACAGATTAACTATAGGTCTATATGTGCATGTGTTATATATGCACATATATGTGTATATATACACTTACATACAGTTGTCCCAAAAATCTTAGTGCAGGTTTAGGCTATTAAAAGGAATTCGTTAGAATATAAACTCCTTGAGGCCAGGATGTCTTGTCTTATTATATTTTTGCTTCTAATACTTAGCACAATGCCTGGCATATAATTGGGCTAACCAATGCCTTTTCATCTATTCACTACAGCACACTGCTTCCCAAGTGTTATAATAGGGGTTATTACTATGGTCCTCCCTACATATTTTAACCTCCAGGCTAAACATGCATTTAATCTTAAGAAAACTCCTCTTTCATTGTCCCAAAAGTCCTAGTGTAGCTTTAAGTTTAAGTACTAAGATTTTTGGGACATCCTGTATAAGAAAAAACTTTCTAATAATTAAAGATACCCCAAAAGGGGAATGGGTTGCCTCAGGAGGTAGTGACTCTCCAAGTGGATCTTGAATGATCATTCCTGAGGGAAACTGAAAAAGAAGAATATAAGCTCCTTGAGGGCAAAGGACTTTTTCTGTCCTTTTTTTTGTATTCCCCTTTCCTGGCATAATGCCTTGTACATAACAGGTGTCTAAAAAATAAAGGCTTATTGAATTGAATGGAATGGAATTGGATTGGATCAAATGAAAACTACAAAGGAGATTCTCTTATTAGGGCAAGTGATAGAACTGGACAATTTCTAAGGTCCCCTCCAGCTACGGAATCCTGTGATTTTTCAGGTTACCTGGGAATGAGTTGTAATTTAAGGCCTAATAGTTCTTGCTGCACAGGACTAGGTAAATAGAAACACATGGCCTTAATCTGTCTCTCAGCCAGAGACTGAGAGAGTCAGGGAGGCAAGCCCCACTCCCCCCCCCCCAAAATAAAACCCAAAACAAATCCACCCAACAGACACAGGAGTGTTTCTTATTTTATTGTGTAAATCTAAAACAATAAAATAATCACTTAGTTATTTAATAATCAAATAATAAATTTAATTATTAAGTAACGGTTAATTATTTATTAAATAATAATTAAAGGATTAGAGCAGATAAGTTAGAAACAAAAGAGAAGAAACTACATACTTTGGTGATTAGGGTCACATAGGCTTAAAGAGAAAAGAGAAATTTGCCCTGTTAATTAATTAAAAGAATACTGAGTCTGGGTAACAAGCTCATCAGTATGACTTAGCACAGTCAACATTGCCAAAAAGTCTTCCATGATAGCTTTATGCTTTTTCATTAAAAATTACTGCAGAATGCAAAGTCAATGGGGCAGCTAGGTGGTGCAGTGAATAGAGCCCTGGCCCTGGAGTCAGGAGGACCTGAGTTCAAATGCAGCTTTAGACACTTGACACACTAGCTGTGTGACCTTGGGCAAGTTACTTAACTACAATTGCCTTGCCTTCCCCCCTCAAAAAAAAAACAAAAAGAAAAAAAAGAATGTAAACTCAAATGTTCTGGATATTAATTTCCATATAAACATGGAAAAATATGCTTCACAATATTAATGGCAATCTTTAAAAGCAGGGACTGTTTAATTTTTGTCTCCATATAACCAGTGCCCAACACAGTGCTGTCTTCTAGTAAATACTTAAAAACCGTTTGTTTATTGCCTGATTGATTTAGCCATGATTTCATCTAGAAACAGTGTGAGGTATTGGAGAGAGTGTCAGCTTTAGAACCAGGAATGCCTGTTTCCAAATCCTACTTTGGATGCTGTAGTACCAATGCAATATTTACAACACCAACAATGACTATAAACATTCCTGCATGTTGCTCAATCACAAAATATAGTAGACTCTTCATATATAAGATAGAAGCAAAACATTTATTCAGATACCAGAAAACCAAATCCCAAAGCCAGTAAGCTGATTCCATCAGAGTAGCAAAGAAGTTAATAAGCCATAACAACACAGAGAGCCAAAGCATCCTTTAGCCTTCCCACAAGATCAATATTTAGTCACAAACCTGATTAACTTCTTGCCTCAACATCCTCTCTCTCCCATCTACTCTCTAACTCTGACTCCCAGCTTCCTGTGGACTCTGCTCCAGCCTTCAGCAAACTCTTCCCACTATAGGCTCCATGTGATTACATTCAGCATATTAGGGGACAGGGTTTACCTTCAAAACAGGGAAGGTCTTCACATTCCCCTAGGCTCATTAAGGGGCAGAGAAAATCTTCATATTCCCATTATCATTACAGATGCTTCCTACCTATATAACCTTGGGCCACTCACCTCTCTGAATGCCTATCTGAAGAGACTCTAGTTTTTGCATAAAATAGCAGGTCAGTTCAGAACCCAAGAATCTGAGTGACAAGTTATCTCCATATAGGCAGCAGCTCCAGCCAAGTGCCTGAGAGGGAATCATTTGGGAGGAGGGGAAGCAGAAGATTCTCTTATCTTCTCCTCCTTCCCCTTTGGGGGATATTCTTTTTTTTTTGCTTTTTGGAGGGGGAGGAAGGGCAGTTGGGGTTAAGTGACTTGCCCCATGTCACACGGTTAGTAAGTGTGTCAAGTGTCTGGGGTCAGATTTGAACTCAGGTCCTCCTGACTCCAGGGCTGTTACTCTATTCACTGTTCCACCTAGCCGCCCCTGGGGGATATTCTCATCTGTAAAATGGGTATAATAAGACCTGTGGTAAGATTGTTGTGAGGCCTCCATAGATCCTATGCATCACCTGCTTTACAAACCTTTACAGTCTGGCATATAAATGTCATTTGTCATTATTACTCTCTCCAGCAATACAGGCAGCAGCCCAATCACACCTTCCCCTCCTGTGAGACTCCTGTTGGTGTCTTCCCATAAATCTTCTGTAAAGGATGCTCAGTATGCTAGGGGGTCTTTGGACATTATGTGGTTACCAGTAAAGTACACACAACTTATCATTACATCATAGAATCGTCAGTTTAGGGCTGGAAGGGAACTTGGGGGCCATCTAGTCTAGCCACCATATTTAAGAGATGAGGAACCGAGGCCCATAGACACCAAATGACTTGCCTAAGGTTACACAAGTAGTAAGTATCAGAGATAATTTGAACCTGGGGCATTGTCTCTAAATCCCATGTTCTTTTTGCTGTACTATACTGCTCTGTGTCTGTCTGTTGTACTGGGTTTGTTATATTACCAGCCTCCCTCCATCCTGATGATAATTTCCTGTGTGATCTCTTTTTTGGTTACTTCTTATACATAATTCCCCATTAGCTATATTTGTTATGTTGTTTCAGTTGTGTCTGATTCTTTGTGGCCCCATTTGGGGTTTTCTTGGCAGAGATACTGGAGTGGTTTACCATTTCCTTCTCCAGATCATTTTACAGCTGAAGCAATTGAGATAAACAGGGCTAAGTGACTTGCCCAGGGTCACGCAGCCAGTAAACATCTGAGGCCAGACTTGAACTCAGGAAGAAAAGTCTTCCTGACTCCAGGCCCACCACTCTATCCACTGTGCCTTGTTCATTTATTATGCCTCTCCTAAATCTTTTATTTGGCAAAACAAGGGAGCTAATAGTCCTTCTGCCCTGGCCAGACCACATCTGGTGCTGTGTAAAGTTCTGGGTACCACATTTTAGGACTGACAGTGAAAAGCTGGAATGTGTCTGACTGATGGTAACCAAAATGGCAAGGAGATTCTAAACCGTGTTAGGCAAAGGCTGGTTAAAGGGACTAGGGATGGTTATCCAAGAAAAAAGAAGAATTAGCAGAGACATGAGAGTGAATGCCAAGTATTTGAAAAGTTTTCATGTGTTAGACTTTGCTCCCAAGGGCAGAACTAGGAACCGTGTAATTCCAGAGAAACAAATTTAGTATTACCGAGAAAAGCCCTCCAATAGTCAGAAGTGTTTCAGCAAGGAATGGACTCTCTTATGAGGTGGTAAATTCCCAGAAGACCTGGCTTCACAGCCTAACTATGATGCTTACAAACTGTTGGACCTTAGGGTTGGTTTTTTTTTTTTTTGTATTTTATTTATTTTATTCCGGACTTAAGAAATAAAACAAACATTTCCATAACATAGTAGAATAGAAAAAAAGATGATTGTATGTGAAATTACCCAATTTATTATATACAACTTTCTATTCCTTTTAAATGTATAATAAAATTTTCACGTAACTCTTTTTTACCCCCTTTTTCTTGGTGGCCCCACTCCACCAACCTAGCAAACTTTCACCTCATGAACTTTCATCTAATGAACAGCATGGGGACCCAGCTTAGTGGGAGAAGATTAAAGAACTCCTTCCCACTCCCTTTTCTGGATGCCAGGCCTAGCAGTGCTGTTTGACCTTAGTACAGGCTATAGGAAAACTATCCTACCCCCTCTATTCACCTAGCAGGCTAAGTGCCCAGAGATTGGCTCTGCATTTCACTACTTGAGGGTGCAGGGGTAAGTCCAAGAAGCCTGGGTTGGTTTTATAATACTATATAGTTCAGAAGCTCCCACCACTTTGCTTCCCCATTGACTGATGAAGGTTCACTGATGTCAGTTAGGTAGCCAAACTCAATTAGCAGGTATTGAGTAAGGTACCATTGTATGAATAGTTAGTATAAAACATCCCAGCAAACTGGGGCACACTCTCCCACATGTCCATACTGAATCCATGGGAAAATGGGATCAAACTCAGAGAACATATATGGCAAAGGGGGTGATTCACAATTCCTGGAAGTCCTTTTCTCCCCTTTATGGAGTCCTCATGAAATTTCCCCTAGGCATGGTGTAGCTTTCTCCCAGCTTCCCATACAGTCCTGAAGGATGTGTCTACTTTATTTTCAGCTCCTAATGGAGACATTACCAACAGTCACCGATATTGCAGACACATGACTAATATGCTAATGAGAAGTCCAAATCCGAGGGCACTTTGAAGTACAAGATGTCATTTTCTGCCCAAAGGGGAGGGAGGAGAAGACAAGAGGGTCTTCTGCTTCCCCTCCTCCCAAATGATTCCCTCTCAGGAGCTTGGCTGGAACTGCTGCCAATATGGAGACAACTTGCCACTCAAATTCTTGAGTTCTGAACTGACCTGCTATTTTATGCAAAAACTAGAGTGTCTTCAACTAATTCCAACAGATTTTCTATGCAATGTTTATTCCATTATAACCAATGGATTTGAAGCACTCTACTCCTTCCTCACTTTAATTAATTAGGTTGCTTGCATTTAAATGCCTTTGATTGATTGAAACAGTAGAGGTATTTTCACCTGATAAAGCTTGAAGGCTATAGCATCCTATTAGTTATTTTAAGTGGGGGTGGGGTGATTGATTCAATCAAACACAGTATTGTGGTGGTAGATGTTTAACAACCATCTTGCCAGAAAAAAAAAATATGATGTCACTTTCAGTTTTAATCTATATTATTAACATTTTCCGATCACTTTCTTAAATTTAGACAATCAACAAAATAATAAATCAAGCCCTGATTTGTAGCATTTGCCAAATTCAGAGGTATAAATGTTTACATTGAAAATTAGGTAATCAGGGCAGCTAGATGGCACAGTGAATAGAGCACCGCCCTGGAGTCAGGGGTACCTGAGTTCAAATTTGACCTCAGACACTTAACACTTACTATCCATGTGACCTTGGGCAAGTCACTTAACCCCAATTGCCCTCCCTTTTCCCCTCCAAAAAGGAAAGAAAGAAAGAAAAACAAATAATCTTTTCCCTCAAGTCTGTTCCAGCTGGCTCCAGCTCACTCCTGAAAACCCCTACCCTTAGATGACCAAGGACTGGTCACCTAATATCTCTAAGACTCAGTTTCCTGGGGCAATAATACTTGCAACTTTCTCCCCTTCCTTAGGGATATTGGGAGGCTCAAATGAGATCATGTATATAAAAAATTTAGAAAACTTTTCAATGCTACATTTATTTGAATCATCACCGCAGAGCTGCAAGCAGTGGCTGGATGACCATTTATGAGGGAAATTATAGAGGAATTTCTGCTAAGGTTTAGGTTAAACTGGTAGTTAAACTGTGGTCCCTTGCAACTTCTATGATTCCACAACAGAATAAAAAAAAAAAGGAAACAAATCAGATTCATTAGAACCATTCCAGATATTGGACCGTTGTGATGGGGGTTTAAGTTAATTAATTTCAAAGTAGTTTTGAAAAATCAATGTTAGCAATATGGTCTATTTTTTTTTCTTAATTGATTAGGAAAGTGAAACCGAGGAAAGATGATATCTATCTCAAAGATGGCTGAAACTAGGAAAAGACCCTGAAATCCTCATTCTGAGCAGAAGCAACATAGCTCACTTTTGTTCATGGTAGTGCTTCTCCTTGTCATTCTGGGGTTGATTCTTCACTTTCCTTTTGCCCCAACTTCAGCCTTGCTGCTAATAGGTATATCTCTGGAAAGATGTCTCAGAGCAGGGTCTGCTTTGGAGTAATAGCTGTTTGTGTCTTTGAATTGAAAATGTCTGTTTAATGATGAGTTGGCCATGCATGCCCTGGGCTTCCTCAGAGTGCTTTATGTTATTACAGAATTGGCTGGCTATCTATCAGTCTCCTGGGAATCATGATGGATGTTCTCATCTGCATTTAATCTGAAAACTGGATGAGGGTCTCTTCCTCCCCCCTTGGTTTTCTGGTAGACATCAGACAGATGAAAAAGGAGCTGGTAATTGTAGTGATCAAAATAAAATAATGGCCCATTGTTTCACTTAGTTTCTTCTTTGCATTTTTAAGAAAATATACTGGAAAGAAAAGGATTCCAATTCTTGCTAAAAGGACTTCTTTTCATAAATCTTAGGAGGACATCAGAGCTTCTGCTATCAGTCTAAAGCTGATGTCGCTTGTTATATTGGTAGTATCATCCAGTTATATGTTGGTAAATGTTTAACAACAGGCTTTCCAGAGTAAAAAATGTACCTACAAGAAGTTTTTAAATTTAATTTGCCTTCTTAACATTTTTTCTCCATCATTTCCTCAAGTGTAGATAATCAACAACAATAAAATCAAGCCCTTATTGGAGCCTTTGCTGATTTCCAGAGTATAAATGCTCACATTCAAAATTAACAATTGGCCCTAGAGACCCAACTCAAGCTGACTCCAGCACACCCCTGAAACCTTAAGGTTTGATTCACAGAAGGAAAGTAACCAGAAAAGCCTGAGCCCAGCCTAAAAACCCTTCATCTAGCCTGTTGGCACTTGCAATAATCTAGTTCAGATAGGGTGTCCCAAGAAGGGTTGACATATGGCAAGTATTTGACCAGCTTGACTGGCATTTTATTCCTGATGTTACAATCCCAAAGACATCAAAAAGGGGGGGAAGGGCCTATTTGTACAAAAATATTTATAGCAGCTCTTTTTGTGGTGACTGAGATTGGAAATAGAAGGGATGCCTGTCAATTGGAAAATGACTAAACATGTTGTGTTATATGATTGTGATGGAGTATTATTGCACTATAAAAATGACAAGCAGGATGATTTCAGAAAAACCTGAAAAGACTTAACATGAACTGATGCAGAGTGAAGTGAGCAGAACCAGGAGAACATTATACACAGTAACAGCAGCATTGTGTGATGAACTCTGATAGGCTTAGCTCTTAGCAATACAGTGATCCAAGACAATCCCAAAGGACTAATGATGAAGCATACTATCCACCTCCACAGAAAGAACTGATATTGTTTGAATACATACTGAAGCAAGCTATTTTCACTTTCATTCTTTTTCCTTTCTTCAAGTCTTCTTATACAAAATGACTAATATGGAAATGTTTTATATGATTGCACATGTATAACCTATATCTAATTGCTTACTGTCTTGGGGGGAGTAGGAGGGAGTGATAGGATTTGGAAGTCAAAACTTTAAATAAACAAATGTTAAAAAATTGTTTTAACATGTAATTGGGGGAATAGATGTACACATACATGTATACATACATACATATATGTGTGTATATACATACATCTGTATATGTGTGTATATATACATATATATTAATATATACTTTTGATAATTTTACTCCACAGAGATTTTCAAGAGGCAAGAAGGGATGGTAGACAGAGTGCTAGAGCCAAATGAGAACTTGGTTTGAAATCTCACCTCTGACACTTACTGGCTCTGTGACCATGGGCTAACCACTTAATCTCTCTGAGTCTCCATCAATTCTATAAGATTCATAACCAAATTATAGATAGGTTGTGATCTGAAAATCACAGATCATTGTCACCCTCCAGGAATTCTATCTGTCCTCTAACAAAGAGAATTGACTTTACCCCTTATCTCCCTTGTGAAGATGGTTTATAGACCACTAAGGCACCAAGTAGGTTCCTGGTTTTTTGTTTTCTTTGGCTTCAGCTGTTCTCTCTCCAATTTTTGAAGTTTGATTAGGGTTATAGTAGTTTGAGTATATCTCAATTTAATCAATAAAGTCCTAAAAGTTAGTATAAATTGAGTGATTGCAAGTCACATTGCATTTGAAATGTACTGGGTGAGCTTTGGAAAACCTTTGGAAACTCCCCCCCCCAACCAAATCAAATCATTGTAATATAAATATTTGGGTGCTTCTTCCACCATTATAGATTACAATCCATCCATAACTCCTCTTATACAATTTTGTCTACGTCCTTTCATACATCCTGCACAGAAGAACCAACTGATGGGCTGGAGGCCTTCCCCCGATTCATTTAATATTTTTTATCTACCAGCACCCAGGCAGCATATACTTCTGTTTTCTTGCCCTCTCATTACATGACCAGCCAACTTTCTGCTCCAGTCATATTCAGACACCAAATGCTAGATCACTGTCAAGCATATTCTCTCCCAAAAGTCAAGGACAGAAAAGTCTTCTATGTGCTAAAATGTTCATGGCATCATTTTTTTTTTGAGGGCTATTGGGGTTAAGTAACTTGCCCAAGGTTACACGGCTAGGTTTTTTTTGTTTGTGTGTGTTAAGTGTCTGAGGCCAGATCCTAACTCAGGTCCTTCTGACTCCAGGGCCGGTGCTCTACTCCCTGCGCCACCTAGCCGCCCCAATGGCATCATTTTTGTTTGTATTATTAACAATAACAATAATAGCTTGCATTTATAAAACATTTTAAAGTTTGCAAAGTGCTTTATAGATATTACCTTATTTTACTCTCACAATAACCCTGGGAGTTAGGTTTCTATTATTATCTCTATTTTATAGATGAGGGAACCGAGGCAAACAGGGTTAAGGGGCCTGCCTAGGGTCACACAACTAGTAAGTGACCAAGGTCAAATTTGAACTCAGTACTTTCTGACTCCAGTCCTATCCACTGTACCACTTCACTGCCTAGCTAAACTGAGGCAGAGTGAATAAAGGAGAAAGTGGGGAATAGCCATGGTGATTATATTAATGTAAATGAGAGCAACATTAAAACACAATAGAATTCCAGTCAAATGCAGTGACCCATGTTGGTTCCAAAGGCCTGGACATACTTTTTTCCTCTTATTAGAAAGGTGTTGAACTTCAGCTGTAGAATGTTACTACACTATCAGCATGATTTTTTTTTATCAGATGGTTTTATTTAACTATTTTTAAGGACAGGCTACTATTGGCAAGAGTATTAGGGAGTGAGTATAGTGGGAAAAACAAATGCATCAGAGAAAAGCTATTTTTTAGAAGAAAAAATATCCATAAATTTAAAAATGGGCCACAGTGAAAATGTGGGATATGAGCTTAGCCCTGAAGAATGGAAAGGATTGAGCTAGCTCCCTTGACCTTTGGCACTTCTAAACCTCTCGAGTCCTTTTCTACCTGGAGGTTTCTAGTCTTAGGAAATAAACACTGACAAGCATGTATTAGCTTCACTGATAAGCACAGGAGCTAAAAGGGAAAAAACATATTTTAAAAAATATCTTGCATCTAAAACTTGGTTGGAGCTGCTGGTTATATAGATTAAAAAATAAACACATAAACACACACAAATCCAAATTTGAAAATATAGCACATTAATTAGGGGATGGGCAGCTAGGTGGTGAAGTGGATACAGTGCCAGGCCTGGAGTCAGGAAGAACTGAGTTCAAATTCAGTCTCAGATATTTACTAGCTGTGTGACCCTGGGCAAGTCACTTAACCCTGTTTCCCTCAGTTTCCTCATCTGTAAAATGAGCTGGAGAAGGAAGTGGCAAGCCATTCCAATTTCTTTGCCAAGAAAACCCAAATGGGGTCATAAAGAGTTGTACATGACTGAATAACAACAGCAAAGTGTATGAAGGTTTTATAACTTCTCAAATGATTCCAGACTTATTTCTGTAACAGTTGAACCAATTCACAGCTCTGCTTATGGTTTATTAATATACATGTTTTTCTATACCCTCTTCAGTATTGATTGTTTCTCTCTTTTTGCCAAGTTGATGGGTTTGATGTGACAGCTTGGAGTTGCTTTCATTTGCATTTTTCTTGTTATCAGTGATTTGAAGCATCATTCATAAAGTTGTAGGTAATTTACATTTCTTTTTCCTTTTTTTTTTTTTTTAGAAATTATTTGCTTGTGTCCTTTGAAGGGGCAAAGGGAACACACATTTATTAAGTGCTTACTATATGCCACTTACTGTGGAAAGCACTTTGTGAAATATTATCTCTTTTGATCCTCACAACAACCCTGGGAAGTGGGTACAATTATTATCCCCCATATGTATTTGAGGAAACTGAGGCACACAGAGGTTAAGTGTCTTGTCTGGAGTCACTTGGTTTTTAAGTATAAGAACCCAGGTATGAACTCAGGTCTTCCTACTTCCAAGGCCAGAGCTTTATCTACTGTGCTATGGACATTAAGCTAGAAAGGAACAAATAGGTCTTAGTTTTCTATATTTTCATTTATTCCCCGTAGACTGTGGCTGTCAGACCTGAGACTCCCTCTCCTTTCCAATCTATAGTTTATCTTTTTATTTTCACTTTAATGATTTTATTTCTACAAAAATAGTTTAAAATTTATAGAATTGAAATAGTCTGTGTTTTGGGGGTTTGGTTTTTCTTTTGATAACCTCTTCTCTACCTTGTCTGGTTATGAATTTTCACCCTAACCATAGAGATGAATGTTATAATCTTCTGTTCTTTTTTTTAAAGATATGATCTTTAAGAGTTATACCATTTGTCCTTTTGAAGCTTATTATGGTGAAAAATGATGATCTAATACTTATCTTCCACTAAGCTGTTTTCCTGTTTTCCCAGGAGGCATTGCTCCAATAATTTGTGATCTCAGTTTTACTGAACATAGGACTCCTGTAACCATTTGCCTCTAGGTCTTTCTTATCTAGTTCATATCATCAGTTTAATTTTCTGTTTTTTAGTCAGTACCAAATACTGATATTGACAGCTGCTGGGGGTGGGGGCTGAGAGAGGGGTCCCAACTTCCCTGATCAATTGTTTCCTCCCACTCTCCTGCAGCCCAGTTGATGAAAACACAGAAGGAACAGGTAAGAGAGATAACAAAGCGTTAAGTTAAACAGTGCAAAGATGGGCTGCCAAGGCTAATTTTCTCTTGAATCCATAGCTGGCTTTCTTTGTTTCTGAGGGGTCACACTCAGAGCTACCTTGGCCGGCTGGCTTGTTTCCTGTTGGGTATGCTATCTTCTACTGGGTTGAATGACTTTATTTCAAGATGTCTTGACTGATGACAGAGGAAAGTCCCCTTTTCCCCCACAACCCTTCTGATTAGAAATTTCAGAGGAAAGGCAAAGAGATCTCTGAAGTGTTGGAGTCTTTCCCAATTTCTGACTTTCCACTAGACTACCAAATGTCACATTCACTGAAGTTGCTTGTCTCAACTATGTTTTCCTCTCTTGTATATGCTGATTTTTAAAAGCCATCAGGAGTGACCTATCCTTGGCCAACCAAGAACTGGCTATTTTTCTAATTCTAAAGAGAATTTCCTTACACTTTGCAAAGGGGTAACAGAGTTGTGATCCTAAGAGCCTTACTGGCTCAAAGAACTTTCTATTTGTTACATGTTACACACACACACACACACACACACACACACACACACACACACACACACACACTACACACTTTTACTCTTCCCCCACTTAACCACTTAAACATATGCTGTGGACAGCAGATCAGCTGTGGTGATTTCGGCACATTTGTCCATATTCTTATTTCTGAAAAGTTCTCTATTGACTTTGGGAGGCTCAAGCATTGTCCTTACATATGCCATCCTCCAAAGCCTTGTACTAAAGAGTCCTTATGGTAAAGTCCATATGGCCAATTTTTTGGATGATCTGAAAATTAACAGTTTTTCATGATGGTTTTAGGATTCCTATAGCTGGTGGATTGGGGGTGGGGGGATTATACTCATTCCCAAATGTATGATTATATAGTTCAACAAAATAAGAATAAAAAAATTCTGATAAAGCCTATCTTGGTGCTGGCAAAAGCCTACATCAACCCAAAGACAATAAAGGAAAAGGGAAAAAGAAAATTGGGCACCTCTTCTCCACCCCTCTCACCCCCCCTAGAGAAAGTCTGGTCCCAATAGAAACCCCAAAAGCAATAGGTGATTTGAGTTAGACTCTTTTACCACAACAACCTTCAGGTGAGAAACCAAATTGTCCCAGGTGAAAATTCTTTGGGATTTCTGCAACACATTGAGCATTCCAAATTTCCTCATTGGGAAACAGAATATATAGGACATTTCCAACTAAAGGTAAGGATGAACATTTCCAGTGGGTTCCTTCAACACATAACTCAACTTGAAAATTTCCCAATGGATCCCTGTAATCCATGGGGCTACTGAAATGAAGTTCTAAGCTCACCCCTTACTGGGGTACGCAGGCTAGCTTAAAAAATAAACCAAACAAATTTAGAAAAGACCCAGAGGGGTTTAAGACTTCCCGAAAGGGATTAAGCATTTGGAATGGATTATGGACAGTGTCTACATCAGACAAACCTGTTTTCCAGAAGGATCATAGAAAAGCTATCTAGAGCCATGCTACAATGAGGCAAACAGTTTAGACCTGTTCAAAAGGAAAATTAAGAAAAAATTAAATGGGTTAGTTCCCAAAGTGTGAACTGTATCCTTAGGATGAAATCTCCATACTCTTCATGTCACCTCTTATCCTCACAATGGAACACGGTAATACAGCAGACCTCAGTAAATAAACATTTGACAAGAAAAAACTTATCTCAAAGAAACTGGTGTAAGTGGTAAAGAAACATATCAAAGTACTGATTAACCACAGACTGAAAATGAAAGAAAAAAAAAAGCAGGCTTTACACAACTTCTTATGCAGCCATCCTGATGGTGGCCCCTTCCCTTTGGTTCCAGAAAGTATTTCAGGAGACCCAGTGCTTTCTGAACCCGTCCTCACCCAGCACCACCTATTCCCTGCGATCTGAATTACCATCTGTTGGGTGAATTCACAAACTCGCACCTGCTAAGAGGTGGAGGGTGTGTCCAGCTGAATTAAGGGAGACTGAGGCAATGATAAATGCTGGCAGTGCAGAGGGCTGTCAATAGAGAATGAAGCAGAGAGTGTTGAGTCAGTGAAGCCCCTCTATTTTGTTCTGTGGGCATTACCTAGTAGGGAAGTATTTCCATTCTCTTTTTGCCATTGCTGTTTCATGACTTTGGTGCATTCTTCTGCTCTTTTGAGGTGGTGAGAGGGAACTAGGCTTAGATGCAATCTCTCAGCCACTTTGCTAGAAGTTCTGATGGCTGTTTCTCATCTAAGTTGTTCCTGTTGATCTTGTGCACTTAAGGCAGATAGGTAATCTTAGCAATAAAGGATACCGCTTCCATGAGCCGGCGTGTACCTACGATTGTGCCCTTGCGGTCCACGGGCAATGATAAACAAGTATTATCCTAGCCCTGCACTGGCCTCGACAACCCCCAACCCTCTCACTGTAGGTACTAGGTCCTGTCTCATGTTATCTCAGACGCACATTATAGAGATCATAGATTTAGAACTGAAATGGATCAAAGACGCCCTCATTTTATAGATGAGGAAACTGAGGCTTGGTTCATATGTCTCTGAAGCAGGATTCAAGGTCTTTTCACTCTAATTCTAGCACTGTATCTACTGTGCTGTCTAGAAGATCTATCCTCATGCTCGGGGCAATGGAGGGGTTCCATCTCCTGCTTTATTGTTGTTGTTCAGTCTTTTCAGTCATGTCTGATTCTTCATGACTCCATTTGGGGGTTTTCTTGGCAGAGATACTGGAATGGTTTGCCATTTCCCTTCTCCAGCTCATTTTACAGATGAGGAAACTGAGGCAAACAGGGTTAAGTGACCTGCCCTGGGGGGGTCATATAGCTATTAAGTGTCTGAGACCAGATTTGAACTCAGTAAGATGAATCTTCCTGACTCCAGGCCTGGCACTCTATCCACTGTGCCATCTAGCTGCCCTCACCTCCTTTCACCTATATTAATATATCCATATTAATACCTCTTCCATTGTTGCCAAGGTCAGTATTGCTTTTCTTCCATCTCTCTCTCTCTCTCTCTCTCTCTCTCTCTCTCTCTCTCTCTCTCTCTCTCTCTTTCTCTCTCTTTCTCTCTCATACACACACACACACACACACACACACACACACACACACACACAGAGTTCCTAGGATAACTCACATAAGAGGAAGATGACATTGCTTCTGCATTCCCAAAGGTCTATTCTCTTTGGTCCAAGGAATGAAGAGTGTAAATGGCTTTGGATGGCCACCATCTTTCCCAGGTTGCTTTCTGTTTCCTCTCCTGAGTGAGGTCTAATTTCCACTAAGGATCATAAAATGTAACCCTAGAGTAAGTGAAAGGTTTGCCCATCTCACTGAAGAAGCTGGTCTCAGTTTTATTTGGAATATGCCTAGGCTTCAAATTTCATGAGAAAACTTTGAACTCTGTGTGTGTGTGTGTGTGTGTGTGTGTGTGTGTGTGTGTGTGTGTCTTGGATCTGTGAGGTTTTCCTGTCAGTATATGTGTGACCACGGGAATAGATTGCTTACCGGACTTATTCTTATGAATTTAATATGTAAACATCTAATAATAGCTCAGTTATGTTTCTTTTTTCATTCAGTTAATTGTGACATTGGAATTGTATGACTAAGATTTCCTTTGTTAGATCAAAGAGTTAACCCCAGTGTTTTGGAATAAATTATTTTTAAGTTAGTTTTACCAGAGACTATTTATCTTCATTTGCTCTCATTGGAATTACCCAGTTATTTGGCGCGTCGCTAGTATGTGAGCCAGGTGCTTCCCTCATTATGTTTTAGAAGTTTTGATAGCTTTTTTTTTAACAGCTCTGCATTTTCTCCATTTATCCAACTGTCATCAGCATCACAGGATGAGTGGGAAAGGACCTCGGGGACCATCTATCCAAAAATCTGCCTCTGAAAAGGAATTCACTTTATGGCATCCCTGACAGGTGGCCATCTAGTCCCTGTGTGAAGGGCTGCAGGGAGGGGTGGGGGACAGGATAACTCTAGATGCATCCCATTCCTCCTTTAGGCTAATTGTTAGTTTTCCCTATAGCCAACCTAAAGCTATATCCACCTTAGCCACTAGGTGGCGGTAGAGCCCTGGGCCTGGACTAAGGAAGCCCTGAGTTCAAATTGACCTTGGATTCTTCCTAAGGTGTGACCCTGGACAAGTCACAGAAACCTTAGTTTTTTCAACTGTAAAATGGGAATAAGAACCCCTGTGGTGCCTTCCTCACAGTGTTGTCATGAGTGTAGTGTTTTGTAAGCCCTGCTATGCTGCAGCTGTGAAGATCAGTTATTAACACAATGTCCTCTTGCTTCTTTCCCATTAATCCAATGCAACTGCTTCCTTCAATGCCTTCTTCAAGATTTGTATCCTATCATGATTCCCTGACCTCCTTCCTGACTCTTCTCCTGCCCCTCCCAAATTTACACACTTAATTCTTTTTTTTTTTTGGAGCAGGGATGGCAAGGCAATTGGGGTAAAGTGACTTGCCCAAGGTCACACATCTAGTAGGGTGTGTTAAGGCCACATTTGAACTCTTTTCTCCTGACTCCAGGGCTGGTGCTCTATTCACTGCGCCACCTAGCTGCCCCACACTTAATTTTTATGGTCAGCATTTACAGCCAAACCAGTACTACTTAATGAGATACTTATTTATCTGGTATTTTGAATTTTTTCTCTATTTGCTTCATGTATGTATTTCATCTCACTTATTCAGCAGCAACAATTAAGCAGAGTAGAAATGAGCCTCAGGAAATGCAGGGTGAAAAAGCCTCTAAGCAGCTAAAATAGTTTTTATAAAGTCATTTCAGTCTCTATAATGCTATTAACGCTCAGGAACTCAGAGTTTACTTACTCTTATTTTAAATATAGTACTAATGAGCTTGGTCATATGGTTTCAAAACCCACAATAGATTATTTGCTGTAAATTAGAAGGGTTACAGCTAGATTATAGTGTTGATGATTAGCTGAAACATTAATTAAAAAAAAACACCTGATATTTACATGGCATAGTTTGGACACATTTTTCTCATTTGGTGAGCTTCTTCCCAGGAAGTGATGAACAAGATGAACAAGCATGCTTTTTTTTTGGTGGGGCAATTGGAGTTAAGTGACTTGCCCAAGGTCACATGGCTAGTAAGTATTAAGTGCCTGAGGTTGGATTTGAACTCAGGTCCTCCTGACTCCAGGGCCAGTGCAATATTCGCTGTGCCAACTAGCCACCCCTGAACAAGCATAGTTTTATAGGCATGACCAATGTAGGAATTTGTTTCACTGGATTATGTTTATGATGAGGTTATTTATTTCATTGTTGTTCAATGGGAGAGAGAAATGGAAGGTGCAGATTATAAATGCAAAAGAGTTTAAATTTCTTAAGAAAATTTTAAAACCATGTGAGGAAGGTACCATAGGGATTATTCTTTCCAGTTTACAGATGAAGAAACTGAGGCTCAGATAGGTCAAATAAATTACTCGTAATCACATAGTTACTACCAAAACAAGAGTCAGACCCCAGTTGTGTGTAATAAGAGACACAAAAAGGAAACACACATACACACATACACCCTGTCACTCAAGGTTTCAGGAAGCCCAGCAGTTCGGGCCATCTAATATAGTCACAGGCAGCCTTACATATTCCAATAGTGCCTGAGGGTGTCACCATACAGTACAATGGCTGATGTTCATCAGAATACTGAGTATTGTAGTTATGAAGAAACATGTAAATGCTATTTGGGTCGTCATGTGTTTGAGAAAGATTTCTATCCAAAATAAAAAGTTTGAGTACTTAAAATGTTTATTGGAAAATTCCCTTGTGTGGAAGAGTGCCTTCCTGACCAGGCCAGATCAATCAGACTTCTGACTATTCTGTCTTTTCTCCTTAATGAGATTGTCGTATTTGAGGGTAGGGGCTGCTTCTCCCAATGGTTCCCCTGGGCACGCACATAAGAGTAAATGATTTGGGTGCACTGAATTAATAAACTCCTTAGGGAATGTTTTTGGAATCCAATAGCATTAAAGCACAGTCTTACACTGTTAGTTCCTTTACAACAGAAGAACTGTGCATGGCCGGGTCTTTTCAGAGAGAGGTACTTCTGTTGCTTTCCCATTGTCTTCCGGATCTCTAAGACCAAGAACAGTGCAGACTATCCAAGGGGAATCTATTCAAAGGCTTTCAACTGTGCAGCATTTCAGCCTTTTCTCTCCTTCTCTTCTTGCCTCTTTCTTTTGGCCAGACTTATAAGCGTTCACTGCTGCCTTTCCAATCCCTCCAAACAGATTTGAATTGTAAAAGGTCCCCTGTCTTTTCCCCTGTGTCTTAGCTTGGATGCTTTAATATGTTCCAAAAAGGGAAAGATGGGGTGGAGGGGGGAAAGAGAGTATTCATTGTATATTTGTGGTGGGCAACAGCTTGAAACCATTAGCCTTGCTATTATGCATTTCTGTGTTGTTGGAGCGGCGCATCACAACACAACGCAACACAATTCTCATTTTTGCTCGGCCTCTTGCAGCTCAAAGAGTTTTAACCCAGTTAAATACGAAGAAAACACAGCAGAGAATGCGTTTGTATGGGACTGGGAAACGTTGGATGAAAGCACTCAGCGTAGAATGCTTTTGGTTATAATGCCGGTAAGCGAAGGAGATACACGTATATACCAGAGGGAAAGAGATACCCAGATGTAAATTTTAAAAGAGGTAACGGGATCCTGAACAACGGCCTTTGGGTATTTTAACGTTCCTAAGAAACCATTTTGGTCGTGGCCCTCCCCAACATTTTAGAGGGCTCGGGAGAAAAAAAAAAACTCAGCCGGGCTCTAGCGTGCCCTTTAATTCCGTCTTCCCTCCATTCTAAATATAATTCTGCTCATTTGCATGCCAATACCCAGAATGCTTTGTAATTTCACAACTCCTTTCAGTGGTCCCGGAGCTGAAGCCGCAGGAACAAAGCAAAATGTTTAGGGCGTGCCTTTGGCTTCCCCAGTCCATGCTTTGCAAAAGAGAATTGGAAGGTAATCCTTCCCCAGCATGCCTCCTGCTTGTTAAAGTATGGTATATATTTATTGGGAACAGGCTGTGGCCTTGGTATGGGGCTGCTGTTTAAGCAAAGGAAGGTCCAGTTGGCTAGAGATGTCTGGATTTTTTTTTTTTTAAACATCTCGACAAAGTTATTAAGGGGCTGTGTGTGCAAAACACTGTATTAAGGGTATGTGGGTGATTACATGACTTGGTCTCTGGCTTCTGGAAAGTTTTAGGTAAAACATTCAATATACATTAAAAAATGACTCATAGGCCTATGGTGCTATAAGGTTTGCAACCGGTAGGGATTTTAGAGATTATCTAGTCCGGCGTCCTCCTCACTTTAGAAAAAGAAAGTGAAGCCCATCGAGGACTGTGATTGCATAAGGCCACATAAACAGTAAAGAGAGAGCCGAGATTCAGACTGGGATGTCTCATCTCCAACCCAGTAAGATTTCCAGTATATACTATGTTGCATTTGCAGTAACCGCGGAGGTAAGGTAGTGTAAGCATCCCCGGTGCAGATAAAAAACTCCGGGAATTTTAAGTGGTTTGCCCAAGGTCACTGTAACGTGGATTCAGACTCGGGTCCTTATTCCAAACTTCAGCACTCTTCTATCACTCAAGGGTTGGGCCCCATTCCACACATTTTTCCTGTTTTCTAGACTGGGATTTAAACCTCCCGTTTAATGAATTAGACTGCAGTGGTACGGGTGTGGAGTGAACCAGTTCGGAAGACTCGGGGTCAGGTCCTACCCCTCACGTGCTGTAGGCATCCGTCTCTTTCAGACCATAAACCGCACAGAGGCTGATGATTTACACTGTTGGGGGAGCTTCCTCACCCGGTACTTCCTTATACCAATTGAATCACAAGTTCAGTCGTTATTCCTATCCATTTTTAATGAATAGAGCACCAAAAGGTGTGCATTAGTGAACCCCAGACTCTTACCTTTATCAAGTTTGCTCAAATACTGCCTTTAAGCATAGGGGGATATTCATGAAATATCTATTGATTGCTTAAAAGGATGGCAGACCTATTTTTGGTGCTAATCTATAAAGGAAATAAAGAAAAAGGATTTCATCGGAGATAGTTGCAAGATCTTTCTGCATTCATGTTTTGGCTTTGTATATATCATTCTTGTATAAACTAAGCCCAGGCTGTAAATAAAGCACGATATTCTTTTGCAAGTGGAAGAAATTCTGTGGCATGACAGTATCTCGCAAGTACGGCTTTTATTCAGAGTGCACCTTTGTAAATGTCTTCACGTCGGGTCTTAAATGGGCAGGGCTTCACGATTTCCATTCAGAGCTCTTGCATACGTTATGAAGTGTATTCTACTGTACCCAGCCCATTCATGGTACTCTCAGGAATGGACTGATGAGGCTGTAGGGGAGCAGAGGCGGTGCCGCCCAATCTTGTAACAAAGGCTGCCTGCCGAAGCATCCTGCTAAAGGAAAGGGGGCTCTGAGCTCCCGAGCTTCGGGAGGAAAGCGGGGTGCCGGCTCTGCTCTGCCGGGGGCCTAGGGCGTGGTGGGGGGGGGGTTGCAGTTACCTGCCTCCTGCCGGCCCCCCCACCCCTGTCCTCTGCAGCACAGCCCCCGCCCCCAGCCTGCGCGCCCGGCACCACCCCACTCCACCCCACCTTCGGCTCCTTCTGGGTCCACCCGTGTCCGCCGCGTCTTGCGCCCCCTGGCGGCCACCAAGGTACCTCACTCACGCACTCGCTTGCACACACACATCTACACACACACACATACACACACACAAAAAGAAAAACTGGGTGAGGCAGATGCAATAAGGCGAAGGGAGGAAAATCATTAGAGAAGAGGGCGAAGAGGAGGGAGGATTCGGACCGGCCATTCTTGCCTCGCTGGGTCCCAGCTGTCCCTGCAAAAGAAAAAAAAATAGGAGGGCGAGGAGCGTGAGGTGGGGGTGAGGGGGGCGCGGGAGGCTGCTATTGTCTCTCGGGCGGCGGCGGCGGCGGCGGCAGCGGCGGCCCGGCGGGGGGCGGGCAGAGGAGAGCGGAGGGGGAGGAGAAGGCGGCGGCCGCGGCCAGCCAGCGAGGGAGCTCGCGAGCGCACCATTCTCTTCACCTGATCTCGGGCGGGGGTGCGAGAAGCCGGAGCCGGAGAGGCAGCCGCCCGTGCAGCGCCAGCCGCAGCCACCATGTCCTACCAGGGCAAGAAGAACATCCCCCGGATCACGGTGAGCCCCGGCCCCGGCCGCAGCGCCGCTGCCTCCTCCCCTTCCCCTTCCTTCCCTCCCTCTCTCGGGCTTTGTGTGGGGCGAGGTGCTGCTGCCGGCCCGGGCACAGCAGAGTGAAGTTAGGAAAAGGGGGGTGGGGAGGCGGACTGCAGCCGGGGGGGACGCGGCCCCGGGCGGGGGCGGGGGCGGGGAAGCAAAAAATAAAGGTGATAATGGCAATGACAATACAATGAAGGAGCGGCTCCATCAGCCCTTCCAGCAACTTTGCGCCCCGCTCCGGGCCGGCGCCACATAGCGGACCGCTCCGCTCTCCTTCCCCGGGAGCTCACGCGCACCAGGAGCCCGGGTTGGGGCTAGGGGTCGGGGGCTGGACGGCTGCGGCTGCGGGTGGTGGACGGGGCGGCTTCTGGTTAACACCCTCCAAGCTTGAAAGGTTGCAAAGCTTCCTTGCAGCGCGAGGCCAGGAGTTGGGGAGGGGGCGCCCCACCCGGGCCCTGCCCCAGCCTTGCCCCCTCGAGGGTCCTTGGGTGGGTGTCACTCCCCCCCCCTTGGAGGATTAAGTCGCCTTCAACTTTCTTCCCCTTTGCACGGCCCTCTTCTTCCCCCCTTCCCTTTGCTGCATGTTTTGGTGCGTCATGTGCCGGGCTGGAACAAACGAGGACAAAATCGGAACCGGATTTCTCTTCTCCCAGCCCGGAGCGCTAACCGCGAATTGTTTTAAATCAGTCATCATTTAAGAAGAGCCCGAGCAGGCGGTGCGGGGGGGTGCTTTTTGTTTTTTAAGCCCAGGATTAGAGTTTGTCGCCCTGTGCACAGCGTGCACCTAGCTTTGTGTGCAGAAGGGCGGGAGAGGGTGGTGGCCGGGGCGTGCAGCCAGGGCGGGGTGGTGGATGCAAGAGTCAGGTACGGGATCTGCATCTCCGGGAGGTGGGGGCCATGCCCATCCTCAGAAACATGGCCCCCACCCCTGCTTTATCCTGCATGCGAGGAAAGCGGAGTATTGCAATAGTAGGGCGAGCCTCCTGGGCTCCAGAATCAGGATCTTTAGTATTATTTGTTTCTGGTTTTAGAGGCTAGAGATGCAGCTGTGCTTTGTTTCCAATGAATTTAATTAAACCTTTGTGGGATGGGGTGTGGACTGGGGGGAATTGGCTGGCTACTCCATCTTTGCAAGGCGAACAAAGGAAGTGATAAACCCGGGCACCAGAAATGGCTTTGCAGATGTTTGATGGGTTTGCTGCTACCTGTTCTCAGCCAATTAATTTGCTGAAAGCACCCTGGTTTTGGGAGGGTCCCATTTGCCACTGTGCCTGTATCCCCTGTAGGTGATGGCGGTCATGTGTGAAATGCCGCCGACTTCTTGATGCCCATATTACCTTTTATCTGTGTTCATGCTTTATTTGAATTGTAATGCATCCCCGCCAGAGGAGGCATCAGTCCTTGGCTGTTGTCTGGGGCTGGGCTCCAGTGCCTTCACCCACACCTTACTGAACGTCTAGCTTGTCCTTGGGAAAACTCATCGAGGCTTCTGCCTAAGCTTGAAATAAGCACCAGGCTTTGGAACCAATGCTTTTTTCCTTTCTGCCGTTGCCAGCATCGCTTAACTGAAATAATTCAGAAATATTAGGGGGTGTGTGGTCTTAGGAGATTTTTTCTTTCTCAAGTTGATGTCCTGACGAATGAGCACTATAGAAGGCGTCCTTAAATCACTGAAAAATGAAGGTGATTGGGACATATAACCTCTGCTCTCGGTTTTGATCTTTGCAGAGCCTAGGAAAGGACTGCTTTCTTTTGAGATGTTCCATGTGTGTGCTGGCTCATGATTCATACATGCATTCATACATTGCAGAGCTTTACACACAGCACATCCTTCTCCCTACTCATTCTTGTACTTGGAATAGATAGCACATCTGTAATTATTAGATTTGGCCAATCCAGGAGCCAGGGTGATTTTTCCTGTGGGCTCTGACCTCTGTGGCAGGATGGAAGGCCCCACCCACTCCCAGGGCCACCATTCATGACACCTTTGAGGAAGGATTAAAAGGTTTTAGTAGGGGGTGCCTTGTCTTTGAGTGGAGCACACATATGGGTGGGGTTCCGGTTTGACCCTTTTGCCTCAGTAGAGTCTGTGGGATTCAGGACTGGGCAAGCTTTATATTATAATGTGTCAAAGATGTCTTTAAAGCCAAAGCTAAAGCAATAGTTGTTAAATGGTCATTGTTAGATGAAGAAAATAAAGGGTTGGATGCTGGTCTCAAAAGGCAAGTGATGTTCCTCTAAAAATTTGTTTTTCCTGTTTTGTGCTTGCTTTTCAGAAAGAGGAAGGGCACCATGTAAAAAAGGATTTTTAAAAAATGCTTTATATGTAGGTGTATAACCTTTTATATGTGTGTATAACCTACATAACTGTAGGTTATTTACTTGTATTGACCAACATTTAAAAACTGCCTTACAAACGCAGGAATCCCTGGGAGAAAGCTAGACACACCCTTTCAATAGACTCTATTCCATACTGACCCCAAAATATTTCTCAGAATATGATGAAGAGATTTGGATTTAGCTTCTGTGCTAATTTTCTTCAAAGCGGGCTCCACCCTCAGCATCCAAAGACTCTCGGTGAAATGGGTGCAGTTGTTTTTGGCCTCATGCCTCCCAATGGTCTTTGCCAGCTCCTTGACTCCTCTTGCTTCTGTATCCCCTCCCCCATTATTTGGACCAACGTGACATTTGTGCCACCCAGTTTCCATCCTTTTTTCTTTCTGCTGCTCTCCTGGCCACAGACCCTGGGAATGAAGCCACCTCCCTGGGGACAAGGAATGATAGCCCTGAAGCTAGGCATGGTGACTGATTTTTGCCAGCCTGGGAACCAATTTCCCAGGCTGTTGGTGTGGAACCCATTCATCAGAGGCCTAGAAGTTTGGGGTTGGTGCTTTGAGAGGTTTGATTTCTAGAAGTTCATTATTTTTTTATTCTTTAAGCTGTCACTTAAGACTCCTCATAGTCTGACTCCAGCCTACTTTTCTAGCCTTATCACCCATCACTACTCTTTATGAACTCTACCCTCCAAGCTCCAACCCACCTGGCTTAATGTCTGTCACCCAGTTTTGTCCTAAACTAATGCCTCAGTGATGTCTCACAGGCTATTTCCAACAAATTAGAATATATTCTCTTCAAAGCTCACCTGTTGATAGCCTTGTCTTCTTTCAAGAACCAGTTTAGGTGCCCTCTCCTCCATGAAGCCTTCATGATTGTCTAAACTGAAAGTTCACTTTATTCCCTCCTGTCCCCCAAAAGAAATCTAGCATTTTGTCAGGAATTCTTCTTTCTGCCTATCACATCCTACTTTGTCTCATACTAATCTGCGTAAAACATGCCCTGTTGTACTTGTTAGACTGTAAACGCTTAGGGGGCAGGGACTGTGTGCCCAGTGCCTAGCCTGATATCTGGCACATTAAAAAACATTGCTGAATTGTCTTGAATTGAACTCTCCGAGAGTCCGCAATGAGTACTTAACCTAGGCTCTGCAATTTCTGCACATCTAACTTTAGAAGGTTAGAACTGGAGATGTTGGGCGGGTTGCCCTGCCTATGCAGTCAATATCTCGGGGCAGCTCAGGGTGGGGCAGGCATGATATGATGGTGGGAAGATGTTTCCCCTGGGATTGTCTGTGTATATTGTACCTTTTCCTCTCAAGGGTCCCGTTCCAGCTGGATTCAGATCTCTGTAACAGGAAAGCAGGATTGTGGAGGATGTGGAATTGGGGATTTTTCCCAAGTCTTAAAGAACTGTCCTTTGTTATTGTTTGCTAATGGCTTCTCTTATCCTTTAAAATTATTATTTTTACTCAAAGCCTTTCCTTTGCCATTCCCAATGTCTGTGACACCCTTCCCCTCTGTCTTCACCTTTTGAATTCCTACCAAGCATTTAGGTCAGCTGATACCTATACGTCCCTTCCTTGATTTTCTCTTAATTGGTAAAAACCTTCCTCCTTTTGGACCTCATGGTAGCACTTTATCATGTAACTCTGAACATTTTATCTATCATAGTTATTTCTTTTGGGTTTCTCATCCTTTCAATAGACCATAAGCTCCATGGGGGAGAGGTTTATATCTTATCTAAACTTTGTGTTTATTTCATTACTTGTCATCTAGTAAGGCTCTGCAGCCTTAATATCCTTATTTGTATAACAAAGCATATCGGGTTCTAAATAGTGTATTAATGTCACAGAGATGAAGCTTTAGTGATTTTCCTGATTTCCCTCCCTTCCTCAGTCATACTGAACTGTATGATCGGTTGTCAGTCACTGACTGATATAACTTACTCTGGTGACTTAGACTGTAAACTTGTCGAGGACAGGAATTGTACCACTTTTGTGACCTTAGTGGCTGTGACATATTACTTGTGGATGGAGAAAGAGAATGAATGAATGGGAGAAGAGTGGTTTTAGAGAAAGGAGGGTTAAGTCTGAAACTGCTGAATGACAGTGGAATAGAGTTAAGTTAACCCTTTGTTTAAACACTCTGAGGGTTTCGCCCATCATGGGCGGATGATTTCATCCTTTGTTGGTAGGACCAAAGTGTCGTCCTTGGGGGGTTCCCACTTAAGTGGCACCTCCTAGTTTGGACCATCGCCCCCAGGGTTTGGTCTGGTTGTTTGGAAGGCAAAGAAGAGTGTGGAAATACAGGGAATTTATTTGAAATGTTTTGTGAGGGGAAATGTGAGATTGGAACCAGATATAGAAGCTAACTGTAGAATCCCCTTTCTTGGAGGTATTTGTAAAGAAGACCTAGATGACCTCAGAAGGCTTGTACTTAGGCTGTAACCTTAGAGTCATGGGATCAGAGACCTAGAGTTGGAAGGGACATCAGAGGTCATCTAATCCATCTTCCTCATTTTGCGGATGAGGAAATTGAGGCCCATGGGGTTAAGTGTCTTAATACTCCCTTGGCCTCAATTTCCCCATCTGTAAAATGGGGATTTTGTGCTGCTGGCTGCAGGCTTGGAACAGACTCTGTTCTCACTTCTACCTCTCTATAATCCTAATTTTCTTCAAAGCTCAGTTCAAACATAATTGTCAGTGTGAGACTTTTCCTGATCCCTACTCCCCTTTCCCTACAGCTGTGTTAATGCCTTCTCCAAATTACCTTGGGTTTGTTTTTTTTTTTTTAACGTTGTCTCCATGATATAATGTTAGCTTCTTGAGGGTGGGGACTGCTTCATATGTCTTTATATCCCTAGTACCTACTGTAAAGCCTGGCTCATCGTAGGTGCTTAATAAATGCTTGTTGAGTGATTGAAATGTGGAATCATTAAGTCCAGTTACCTCCTTCCGAGGCATCTCACATTAACAGAAGTATGAGATGAGATCAAAGGCTGAATCGTATGAGAGATGCACTGAAATATCTGAGGGAGATCTTTGTATAAATCTCATTTAGGATTAATGAATCCCTTTTATAGTTCTGGTGAATTGTGTGGTTCTCAATAAGGTTAGCACCATTTGTCTAAGAATGCTGTACTTGCCTTTATGCTAAGACTGTCACCCTACAATGATGTCGATATAATAGCTTGTATTGATATAGCGCTTTAAGATTTGCAGAGAGCTTTATAAATATTATCTCATTTGGTTCTCACAGCAACCCTTTGAAGTAGGTGCTGTATATTTTACAGATAAGGAAGCTGAGGCCAATGGATTTAGGGGTCACATCTCTGACTGAGACAAGATTTGAACTCAGGTCTGTCTGGCTCTAGGCAGTGAGGTGGTATGGTGGATAGAGGGCTGAGCCTGGAGTCAGGAAGACCTGAGTTCAAATGTGGCCTCAGACACTAGCCATGTGATGCTGGGCAAGTCACTTAACCCCGTTTACCCTACTTTCCCCATCCGCAAAATGAGCTGGAGAAGGAAAAGGCAAACACTCCAGTATCTATTCTAGGAAAACCCCAAATGGGGTCATGAAGAATCAGACCCGACTGAAAAATGACTCAAGAACAGCTTTCTAACTTGAGGCCTGCATTCTGTACCTTGCACAGCTTAGCTGCCTCTACCTCTCAGACCAGGATCCTCCGACTCCATCGAAGTTTATTAAATATAAAGAAAACGCATCTTTATAACAGTGGGATTTCCTCACAGACACACCCTTTAGCTCCAAAGGGAGTATTTGTAATGGGGTAGGGATATAAGAACCCCGTGTTAGCAAATGAATCCCAATCAGAATGAATACTCAGTCTGTTTAATGCAGAGATTAATTAGCTTCTGGCTACACCCCCCATGTTAATATTTACTTCCTCTATCTTGTTCTTTATACCCAAGGGATTCTTCTCAAGCCAAATAAGCAGCCCTTGAGAATGAGGAAAGGTCTTGGAAGAGCCAGGTGAGAAAGGAATGCTAATAGAAAGTTGGTTTCTGCTTCATATGGTGAAAACAGAGGTTGCCAATTTGATATCTCATAGTTACAGGTACAATAAAACAACAAGATCTTATTTGGATGGTCGGAATAAACTTTGGGTCACAGAGTATTAGTGCTAGAAGGGACTTTAGAAATCATTTAGACCTTATAATAGAATCTCTGAATAAAGATGAGGAAATTGAGGCCATCTAGGAGGGGAGGGGAAGTGATTTGGCCTTTTAGAGGGTGATGTGTTTAGTATCAGAGCCAGGATTCAAGGCCAAGATTCCAGATCTTGTGTTTCTCTCTTACATGTACCACGATGACCTGCCCATGGTCGTAGAGGTAAGTGTCAAGACAGATGAAGAAACAGAGGCCTAAAGAGACTTTTAATGCCTAAAATCCCCCAAAGGACTTGGCATTCTTTCCACTCCCCCACATTCCAAACCCATAGACTTTGTGCCTTTTAAGTCACAAGACCTGTCTCCCAGATTTGCATTCTTCTTCCCAGGAGGATCCAGGCTGGCAAGTGGGGCTGGTTCAGCCAGGCCAATCCCATCACCACGACTGAAGAAACACCCCCAGAGTGCCTGGGTCCTGCTGACAGTGGGTCAGTAGCATCATCTTCAGATAAGGCCAGCGCTTTGCTGCTGCTGCCAGCTGTCAGATAATTTCTGGCATTACCCCCAGAGCAGTTGTAGTCAGTTACAAGGTAGAAAAACAGATAATATTTTCCTGTAGCACTTTAGTACAGATAGTGTCTTGGAAATGGACTGGCACTCCTCTGTGGCTCCTTTCCCCTTAGTTTTTTTCTTTTTTTCCCAGAAGAAGCCAGCCTTTCTGAAGCCTGATTTCTTGATCCTCCTAAAGTCATTCTAAGGAATATTGACTGGACACACCCATATCTGGGACAGGGAAGAGGGAGATCTCTGTGATGGCTGAGGACCCTACTCCTGAGCTCATCATAAACTAAAGACATTTCTCAGTGTTTGCTTAATTTCCTTTGTGTTGTGTTTTCTCTTTGAAGAGCCAGACAATTAACTAGGAAGGAAATAGGATGTTTTGAAATGGAAATATTAAGGAAGATTTTTATCTAGAAGTGGCATAAAGGAAAAGATGACCAGAGCAGCAGATGGATAGTAGTCTCTTTCTTTAGAAGTATGGCGATTTGGGGTGGGGGGGAAGCCTGATCTGAGTTCCAGTCCTGCTTTTGCCACTGACAAGCTGTGTGACCCTGGGAAAGGCTTCACTTCTGGCTTTTAAGTCCACCATCTGTAAAACAAAATCATGGGATTGTTAGATGGTTTCTGATAGTTAATAAGATCTACCTCTAAATATTCTCTCTCTGTTAATTGTGTCCCCTTGCTACCTTCTCTTAGCTTTACACCCAGAGTTGCATGATCCTTGCTCTTGCCGATCTCCCTTTGAACCCCTTTGTCTTCAGTTACTTGGGAGAAGATAGAATAATGATAGGAAATGAGTGGGGAGGTAATGGTGTCTCAGAATTTCCATCTGTCTGCTCATAAAACCAAGACTTTTAAAAAATTGATGCCTTTGTTATCATTACTATTTACATTTATTTTTTCTGCACATATCCCTACCTACTATCTATAGTGTCTTCCCTTTTAACAAAGATTTAAAAAGAGAAAGAAAAAAACCCCCAATACATCAGCGCCTTCTGATGGTATATTCAGTATTCTGCACTCAAACTCCCTAAATTCTGCAAGAGAAAAATACCTTTTATCAATTCTCTATGGAGCCTACCTTGGTCACATAATTTCATTTTTTTCTATGGTTAAAGTCATTATATATATGCATTATATATATCATATGTATATACATATATGTTTGGATTTATATGTACATATAATGTGATAGATAATAATCTCTTGTGTGTACATATATATTTTTATATCCATCAAGCCTTCTTAACATAAAATAGGTTCATAGGTTCCACTAGAGCTCTGATGGAGGTAGAAGGACATATTAGAGGAAAAAAGGTCATTGTCATTTTTATCCAAAGGTTCCACAATGCTTTTCTAACATCAATAAAGGCATAGTAGGCCCATTGGTGGAGGTAGAAAGTAGTATAGAGAGGGTGATTGCTCAGAGAACAATAAAAAGTGAATATTCATATTCATAAAGACCACCCTTCAAGGAAGAAAGCAGGAGGAGGTTTGGGGAGTGTTTCCCATAGTAAAGGTAAAAATCCATATTCTGTCCATTCAGAGCAGTAACTAGAGTGAGATGACTGGGTTTTGGAGGGTGCTGACAGCTTTTGTATTCCTTCAGCAAATAGAAACTACTCATCTTAGTTAGTACTTCCTTAACATTATTAGTTGAAATATCAGACCTAGCTACACCCCAGGTGAACTCCTCCTGGGCTCAGCCTGGCCCTGTCAAACAGACTTCCCATCAGCCACCTCCCAGTTTTTTCTCCAGGGACAGTGTCCTGGGGTCTCTTCCCCCATAGGGCCTTAGGTCCCACGGAGGTCTTCTGTTTGAGATTTTTTCCCCTCTTTTGCCCCTGGAAGGCTCGTTTTGACATGTTTGTCCCAAGAGTTTGAATTTCTGGTTACCACTCTGCTGAAGAATATACGTTTCTTGAGGGCAGGGGCTGCTTCCTTGTTATCTTTGGATCCCTAATATTTGACTCAGTGCCTGGCACACAGTAAGCACTTCATAAATGCTTATGGGTTAATGGATTTCCATAAATGTTAACAAAGGCCTAGAAAAACTTAATTTTTTTCAGGGATGTTAAAGTGAGTAATGGTGGGAGGTAAAACAGTATCTCTAAGATGTCTCCATTTGGGTCCCTTTCTTTTCTACATTCCAGTTTTTCCATACTGTCCCTTTTAACTGAAAGTAGCCAGATCTAGTTCTCCAAGCCCCTAAGAGTTAAAGACGGGACCTGACAGCCACTGGCCTAGAGACTGATGTCTGGGAAACAGCCTTGGCAAGGCTTGCCAGTACAAACAAAGCCCTATTGTAATCCTGGGCTGCTGTGGGTGAAGTGTATTGCTGGAGGAACCCATCCATTAGTAAGACTCCTTTCCTCCCTAGGATTCCCTCCCCTCCCACCGATGCATCTGGACACATCCTCTGTGAATTTCAGGGCCCTTTCTATATTATGGTCAGCCTGAGATGAGACTTAATATTTTTCTTTCTTTAGCCAATGTAAAGGAATTCATATATAGATATTCATCAGTCTCCCTATAGATGGGCAGAATTGGCAGCATGATCCAGGTCTAGTGCCGGGACAAAAATAATGCCTTTAATTAAGGCCTATTTATGCCCTTGTATAAACTGCAAATAAAGTCATTAGACTCATTTACAGCAATTAGTACATACCAATCCATTTGCATAACAAAATCTTCCCTTAAGAAGGCTAGGCTTATGTATGGGCTTCTTTTTCTATCTTTTGGACCATTAGAACAAAAAGTTACCTCTTCACACATTTTTAGATTTCCCCCTGCACCTGTTGGGCCTCTCTGCTTGAAGTTTGTTCAGATTGGAGAAGCTTTATCTCATGCTTGCACAAACTCTGGCATTTGCTCTTTTAATAGCACACATTTCCATGGAAGGCTCATGAAGTAGTTTTCTTTCTATCTTTTGAGGTGGTGCAGATATCACCTCCATTTTATTGTTTTGGAAAACAGAGCCCCTAGAGATTACTTGTACATGGTCACTAAGAGTCTGAAAACAGTTCAATTCAACAAGCATTTATCATGTAGAAACTACTAGTCTCAATGGTTGAGTAGGGAGGTAATTCTCAGAATTCACATCTATCTACATATAAGAACTACGACTTTTTTTCCCCCATTGATGCCTTTTGTTTTTACATAAATTTTTTTTTCTGCAGATATTCCTCCTAGCCAATCAGTGTGTCTTCCTTCGCAACAAAGATTAAAAAGGAAAAAGGGTTTTAACTCAAAACCAGCATATTGACCCTGACACAGTGTATTTATTATTCTTATTAAGTAAGGGCCAGGTGCTGTATATAGTAAGTACAAAACTGAAAAGGAAACATTCCCTGCCCTCAACAGTCTTATTATGTTCTACAAGGTAGAGAAGTCAAATGTTTTTTATTCCACTTGTTCATTCATTTATTCATTTAAAAAAGACCAGTTTCCACCATCTTACCTAGGCTGGAGGCACAAGAATTACTCACTGGCCAGTTCCATTGCTGATTGACAGAGGAACTTTGACCTATTCTAATTCCAACCTAGGCTGGTTTTCCTTTGCTTGGATAACCCTGTACCCCCTGCTTGGGGAAAGGGGCCAGGGCTCACCATATTAATGAAGTACTTAGTGTAGACGTCCAATTGCCAGCCTGATGAGCCTCAACTCCCAAGATAAAGACGCACCAGCCACAGCCTTCCTAGTAGGTGGGATCAAGGATATGCACCATCAAGCCCAGCTGAATGCTGTTTTTAACCACATCAAGCTGTGTCTTAAGAATTTTAAGACATAGCCCCTGCCTTCAGGGAGCTTACCAAGAGACCTAAAATTGTTGAGTAGTAATGCCAAATACCAGCGACATGGTATCCATTATAACTCTTAACAGCTCAGAGAACACCACTGAAAGTGAACTTGCTTTGGAAATTTGCAACTTATATAAATATAAGTTGTTTTCAATTTTGTTGTCTTCTATTTTCAGTTTTATATACATTTATACACACACACACACACACACACATATATATACACACACTTGGATATATAGATAGATAGATACGTAGATATATAGATATCTACCTATCTATCTATTTCTGTGTGGAGCTATGCTAACTATATCTGTTTTATCTAACTATATGCCAAGCTCTTCAGGGGCAGAGACTTAAAGGGTCCTAAGAGTTAAAGCAGGATAAAAATGTAAATATTATCTGATCCTATTCTCCTCATTTCATAGATAAGTAAACTTCATCTCAGAGAGGGAAAGTGACTTGCCAAGGACTCAGGTAGTAAAGCTATAAAGCCTGCCTTCTCTTACCTGCTTTAACTTCCCTGCGCCCCTCCCCCCCATAGTGCCTGGCACAAGGCTAGGCACACAGTAGGTATTTTAACATTTGACGTTGATTTGCCCTGATGTTGTAGCGACACAGATTTCTGGTGTGTTGATTGAGCCTTTGACTCAGCCAGCTGCCTGTCCCCGAATTTAGGGATCTTTTTAGAAATTGGAAAATTAACCTCAGATCTCCCTCACAGGAGAAAGGGCATTTGATAAGCACACATTGGCGCATGAATTTAGCAAACATTCGTTTGATGGTTGGGATTTTAGCCTTTCCTTTAAATAAACATAGTTTTGTGAAGATATGAGGCTGTAGCTAGGAAAAAGTAGCTGACTTCTCCACTGTGTTGGGTGGACTGTTGATCTTCACTCAAGCTGGATAGTGAAACTACAGCTGTGTGGCTTGGCTTTCTTACGGCAGCCTCAGGCTATTGAACCTAGACTGCTGACACCCCAGGGAAATGCTGGCCGCCCCCAGAACAGCAAGCTGTTTTCATTTCAGCTAGTAAAAATATCCCTGAGTGATTCCTTTAAAGTTGAGTTGTATGACTTCCCACTCAATTTTTTTAAGTGGGAGCATGTTTGAAAGCTACATAGATGGCATAGTAAGGAAGTGAAGCGAGCAAGCGTTTATTAAACGCCTACTGTGTACCTGTACCCTTTTCAAATATTTCATTTGAAGCCAGGATTGGAGTCAGGAAAACCTCATTTCATGCCTTCCTTCCTTCATTTGTTTGGCATTTGGGGTTAAGTGACTTACCCAAGGTCACACTGCTAGTTTTTGTGTTAAGTGTCTGAGGCTGGATTTGAACTCAGGTCCTCCTGTCTCCAGGGGCCGGTGTTCTATTCACTGCACCACCTAGCTGCCCCTCATGCCTTACTTCATATGAGATCATCTGAGGGACACACCTGTTTTTCAGAACCCTGTGCATTTACTAGATGTCTGACCTGGTCAGGTCACCTCCCATCCCTGGGACTTAGTTTCCTTATCAGTAACATTAGGGGGTTGGATTCAGTGGTTCCTTCCGGTCCTAAATCTGCAATTCTCTCAAGGATCCAGCTTTAGTCCTGGGCCTCAGCAGGGGGTCCCCTGAGTGGGACTCTCCACAGGGGTCTTGAGAGCGTGTCTGGTTAGCAGATCACAGCCGTCACTGGGGTGAGTGGCCTGGGCAGGGCTTGGACCCCAGGCTTCCTGACCTTAAGGCTAATTGTTTTAGCTCCTATGCCAGGCTCCCTCAGAGGCTTTCGATGATGATGATAGATAGTATTTACATAGTGTCTGTGTGCCAAGCATTATACTAAGCTCTTTACAAACATTATCTCATATGATCTTCATACAACCCTGGGAGGAGAGGCATTTTTCTTATTCCTGTTTTGCAGTTGAGGAAACTTAGGAAAACAGAGGTTAAGTGACTTGCCCAGGGTCACATAGCTAGGAAGTGACTGAGGCCGGATTTGAACTCGGGTCCTCTGACTCTAGGCTGTGTGTGTATGTGTGTGTGTGTGTGTGTGTGCGCGCGCGCACACACACACATTTTTGGTTTAGTACACTTTTTAGCTGTGAGTTAAGTTTTGTTTTAAGACTCACTGTTTGTCTTGAAATAATTTCAAATCCTCCTTGTTTATAGAGTAAAGACTGGTCACACCTCTGAGGCTGGCTGCTGGCGGTCAGGAGTGATGTAACAGTTCTAGAAGCACTGTTCTGTTTACAGGGACACTGGGCATGCAAGGTGCATACCCCTAAACACAGACCCCTGTTTTCTCACTGACATCATGCCTTATAGATGGCCTTTGTTTTGGAACTCGGGGTGGAGGGAGCCACTTATGTTTCCATGTCACCTATTAGCTCTTCATTAAAAAAATAAGTCCTTAGAACCTGGTTCCTCACTCAGAGTCGTTGAATTTTACAGAACATTTGAGCCCCACAGTCGTTCTGCAAGTAGCCCTGTAGACTAGGTGTCACCCCAACATCGCAGATGAGAAAACTGAGGACAGCGGGGGAGGGGACTGGTCCAAGGCCACAGCGCTGGGCTCGGCTTCTTTCCTTTCTTAGGAGAATTGAGCCCCTCTCTCTTTGACGATTGAGTAAACAAGGATAAGTTTAAAATCTGTAACTACAAAGGAATGGAAGTGAACACCAGGCAAGGACAGAATGGCCTGTGGGGGAGGGGAAAAGTATGGAGGAGTCAGGTCAGCAGGGGTCTGTGGACCCTGATACCAAATGTAAGAAATGCACTTCTGAATAGTTGGCTGCATAGAAAAGGTTTTTGTAAATTGAAACCAATCTTGAACACAGACAGTGAGCTTGCTGTCAAAAACGAGCCTGGTAATGGAATTCTTTTTGAAAGACGGCTTTTAATAAATTTTTGTGATTTATTTATTTATTAGTCATGTGACCTTGGGCAGATCTGCAGGGTCATACATAGTGAGGCTCAAATGAGATAATGGGTGTAAGTGCTTTAAAAACCTCAATCTCTCTTCCTCTCTTCCTCCCTCTCCCTCACTCTTTCTCCCTCCCTCCTCTCCACCCATTCTTTCTTTTTCTCCCTCCCTCTCTTCTGTTCTCTTTCACTCTTTCCCTCTCTTTCCCCTTCTCTCTCTCTTTCTTATTCTCTATTTCTCTTTCCCTCTCTCCTTTACCCCTTCTTTCTCCTTCTCCTTCCTTCTTTCATTCTCCCCTCTTCTCTCCCTTTCCCTTCCTTGCTTTCTTTCCCTTTCTCTCTCTCCTCCTCCTCCTCCTTTCCCTCCCCATCTCTCTTCCTCTCATTCTCTTTCTTTCCCCCTCCATCTCTTTCCCTTTCTCTCTCTCCCCTTCCGCCTCCCCTTTTCTCTTTCTCTCACCATCTCTCCTTTCATTTTCTTCTCTCTCCCTCTCCTTCCTTCCCTCCCCCTGTCCCTTTCTCCCCTCCTTCCCTCTCTCCTTCTCTCTCTCCTTCCCTTCCTCCCTCTCTCTCCCACTCCCTCTTTCTGCTCCTTGGATAGTGGGAGGTTAAATGATTTAACCAGGGCCACACAGACAGTATATGTCAGAGGCAGGTGTGGGAGAGCATATTTGTCTGGATTTCTCTTTTGTCATACTATCACCCTCTACCTTATTATCTTACAGCTTTGTAGATGTGTACCAGTTATGTCAGGGTCAGCTCTTAATATTATTCTTTATTCATAAAATTAGAGAATTGGACTGATGACCTCTACAACCTCTTCCAGTGCTAATAGTTTGCATCTGAACTTCTTTAAAGTGGAAATAGTCACCCACTCATTTATTCTTTTTTTGTAAGTCATTTTTTTTTCAAGAGGGACACACCTGTTTTTTAAAACCTTTCAAATCAAGGTTTTGCCTACCTGTGTGCTTCCCTTACTCTGTTCCCAAGCCAGTGCCCATGGCTACCCTTGATGTTATGACAGAGAGATAGAACAGATCCTCCAGGCTCGAGAGCCAAAAATAACTGCCTTTCAGCCTTGCAGCTGGCTGCACCAGCAGCCCCTGTTCCCTCTGGCTGTGACCATGCAGGTAAGTTTCAAGACACATAGAGTTGACTTGCCCAGTGGAAGAAGGGGTTCAGCCTCATCCCTTTTTCCTGTTGCTGAGTGAGAGCCAGGATTTTCTACCTTTGCTTTTTGACTTTTGTTGAAACCCTTTTGCAAAAGCTTTAAAACAAAGGAAAGTGGCATAGAATTGTGAGCCAGGAAGGCTCCTTAGGATTACTTCATAGGATTAGATGGCTCTAAAAATTCCTTGGAGGTTGGTCTGTGATCATACGATTTAGTCTAATCACCTTATTTTTCAGACGAAGACAGTGAAGCCAAAAGAGGAAGCAGCTTCCCCAAGGTCGTGTAGATGGGCAACAGAAACATGCTTTGAGCTCTTCTGAGCTGTCTTTCCTTCTCTGCTTAACACCGCCTTGCCATACATAGAGTGAGCATTTGAATGCTTTGGTCTGTCTGTTGTCTGTATATCTCTGGCCTGGATAGGAATAGTGTAACAAACGTGAATTTGAGAAAGGGGCGTTAGAAGTCAGTCTGTACCAGGTGTGGATACAATTCAGTCAGGTAAGATATCAAGCAGCATGGCAAGGTATCTGGAGAGCCAGAAGACTTGGGTTCGAGGTCTGCCTTCTGTATGACCCTGCCTCGTCCTCAGCAAGCAACTCTGGAACGTTGAGAGAGGGAGATTCCTCACTGGGAATTACACCAAGTGAAAGCCCAGATTTGGGTTTATTTTCTTTTTAAATAGCACAATTGGATAAGTGATAGATTTGAATAAGGTTTGAATACTGGTCCCACCATTGACCACTTGTGTGACCTTATTATTTGCAAAATGTGAGAGTTGGACTAATAATAGTTTATGTCTGAGCCTCTTTAAAGTGGAGATAATCACCCACTGCTTTATTTTGGCAAATCTTTTTTTGGGGGTGGGTGGGTGGGAGTCACTTAAACCTTGTAGGACTCAGGTGTCCTTATCTCTGAGATGCCTTCCTACTTTAAATCTCTGACCCTATGAACTGAGTGCCAGTATGTACTAGGTGTAGAGAATACAGAGGTGAGAGGTGGCAGGACCTGCCCTCAAGGAGCTTACCCTCTACTCGAAGGGATAGAACCAATGTCTTTACCTCCATTGGTCTATGTAACATGAAGGCATGATCCCAGATATTTGACAGAGGTAAGGGAGGGGGCCAGAGTGCCCTTAAGACAAAGGAGCATGGCTGAAATAGGGAGGAAACTTGACTTCTAGTCCTGCCTCTCTAGCTAATTAGTAATCAGACTCATTAAATCAAGCTTTGATTGTCAAGGCGGACAGATTTGTGTAGTGCTGAGACTGGTTCACCAACTTTTTAGGGAAGAGTGAAAAAGCATTTAGGCAGTTATCGTCTTTTGGGTACTGGGTTGTACACTGGGGATAGGAGTAGGTACCTGTACTTCTAAAATTTTTTTATTTAATTTTTCAATTGTGGAATAAAATAAGCATTTATGTTAACATAGTATAATAAAAAAGATTACACATGAAACTGCGAATCTGTTATGTGCAACTTGCTGTTCCTTTTAAATATATTAATAAAGTTATCAGGTGAATTTCTTTTTTCTCCCCTTTGTCCCTCTCCCCTCCGTGGCCACCTGCCAATACTACTACTAGATGTATTTCACACTTGTGATTTCATTTGATATAGGAAACTCCTTAAGAGGAAAGCCTCTCCACAAAATTTCAGGTCAGCAGCTTTTTCCTTTTTTTTTTTTAGCTAACCATGATCTTAGCCTAGAGAATTACCTGAGCATGCTGAGAGGTATGTGGGGCAGGCCTGGATCCCAGGGCTTTCTTACTGCAAGGCTGCTTGCTCTCTGCCCATTATTTTTTTGGTGCCTCAGCCACCTTTGAGGTAGAATGTACATGATGGGCTCCCTGAAGAGCACATAGGAGGGTTTGGCTGGGATTCCACTGACCTTGTCCCTGCTGGGCCACTGGCTCCAGTGCAGCTTCCTCCTGTCTCTTTACCCCCATTGGCTGCATCATTATCCTATGGTCTCCAAGGCCTCGAATAGCCTGATAGATAATTCTGAAAGTCTAGAGTGAAGAGCTTTGTTACTGCTGTGCTCCCTTTTCTTAAAACAACCTAGCAGGGTGGGGAAAAGTACTGTACTTGGAATTGAGAGACCCGAGTTTAAATCCTGCTCCTGTCATTAATGTGGTCCCCAGACAAGTCACTTAACCACTCACTCTCCATTTTCTCACCTGTAAATTGTGGATAATACTAGGTAACTCGGTGGCCCAGTGGATGGAGTGCTGGGCCCGGAGTCAGGAAGACCTGAGCTCAAATCTGCATCAGATAGAGCAGCTGACATACAGACCATGGGCAAGTCACTTAACCTCTTTTTGACTCAGTTCCCTCATCTGTAGAATGAGGATAATAATTAGCACCTCTATTTCCTAGCTTGTTGTGAGGGTCAAAAGAAATATTTGTAAAGTGCTTATTAGCACAGCATGTGGCACGTACTAAGCACTGTACAAATGTCAGTGGTTATTATTACAGGAGATATTTGTGAGGTGCTTAGGACAGCACGTAGCATGTAGTAAGTGCCATATAAATGTTAGCTATTATTATTACTATTGAAAATATTAATATTATTATACAGTACTATCCTGCATCTCTCAAAAGGTTGTTTTGGCAACAGAACTCTGTACCCTTTAAAGAGTTGTTAATTCTATTATTCCTGGCTTCTGCAGTTTCAGGTTTGGGCGGCTACTCTTGGGGGTCAAACTTTTTTGGTGGGAAGGGGGGGTGGTCTCGAGTCTCTGATTTAATTAGTATGGAAAACTCCCTCTTTTCATCAGTCAGTGAGTTAATAAAAATGTATCAAGTACCTACTATGTGCCAGGCACCATATGACTAGGGATACAGACAAAAGACAGCCCCTGCCCTCAAGGGTCTTATAGTCTAATAAGGGAGACAATGTGCAAACAACTATGTACAGATTAAAAAAACTATATATATGTATATACATATGTTTATACATTTATACATGCACATATATATTTGTATCTATATAAAATATGTACATATTGGACATAATCAGCAGAGTCAAAGCACTAGAATTGTAGGGGTTATAAAAGGCTCCTTATAGAGGACAGAATTTTAGCTGAGACTTGAAGGAAAGCAGGAGGCAAAGATCATATTTAAAAACTCGTCTGTAAAGTCTTAGATGTCTGGGGGGCACTGCCTGGTTAAAGGACTTGTCCAGAGTCACATAGCTAGTCTAGGTTAGAGGTTAAACTTGAACCGATGTCTTGTCTTGGGGCCTTTATCCACTATATGGTACTGAGTCTGAAGCATTAAGGAGAAAATGAAGGCCTTGGTTGTTTCTCCACAAATGCAAACCTGGATTTCTAAGAACAAAGAATAGAGGGGAGAACTGCTACGGCCTTTGAATCCCACAGGCCTCTTGAAACCCCGCAGCTGGCCTGGTGTGATCTGTGTGCCTTAAGACCCTGAGCTCTCTTAAACACATGGGCAGATTTAGGAAGTTGCATAAGCCAGTGGTTGGGTGCCTGAAACCACAGTCCTCAAATTAGTCACTGCCAGCCCTTAAAATATAAGGTCAGTTTTGTATTAGGCTCCGTTGCCGCCTCCTCAAATGGGTGGTGAGCAATTGCCTGTAATTTGAAATTACCACCAACACATTCCAAGGCCAGAGTGCCCATGTCCTCCCCTGCTTCCACTGAAGTTTTGCTAGTTTTCAGAATTAGCAAAGGGGGTTTTCTTTTCTAATTCCCCTCCTGATGCTTCTCTCCTCTGCAAAGCCTCGGAGCAGAATATTCACGGAGTCTCCAAAACCTTTATAGGCTGGTGACTGTTCCCTTTCCCCCCTGATATGTATGAGACAGATAGAAGAGGTCCTTTTATAGAATGAGGAAATGGATGGGGCAGCAGCCTGAGACTCACAGAATGTGCTAAAAGGGACTTTAGAGATCATTTACATCAGTCCTCTTGTTTTACAGATGGGGAAACTGAGACCTGTAAAGGTCAGGTCACTTGTGTGAGGTCATAAAGTATAGTGGCAGATCAGAATTAGGATTTAAATCTCTGATTCAGGGAGCCTTCCCATGAAAACCCTGTACCTCTCAGTCTTTTTAGGGAGAAGTGAAATGGTTATTAATCTGTTCTCATATTTGGTCTCCATAATTCGGGTCCCAGTGACCTGAATAAGGTTAAAATGTAATTGGGAAATATGTAACAAAATAAATAAAAATTCAGTAGAACATAGATAATATTTGTATGTGGTTTTCTAAGTCAGTGTGCAGTCCACAGAAATCCATATGTATATGTTAACATCTCCTGTTTCCACTTGACTTTGACACCCCCGTACTAGATCTTGGTTGCCTCTTTGATAAATGAGGAAACTGAGATATAGAGAAACTAAGTGACTTGCCCAGGGTCATACAGTGCATTCATGGCAGAGTCAAGATTAGAAGCCAGACCCTACCCATTTTCCCCTTTGACTTTTCCCCTTTTTTATGGGGTGTCATGTGTTGATGCTGCCCAGACCTGTGTAACGTGATGCTGGCCACAGTGTTCTGATTGCTGGTTTTCATCCCACGTGGCCGCCCTTTATGTATATTTAGAAAGCCTCACCAAACAGCCTGGCAGACCATGCCTTCTTCCATTAGTCCTGCTCATCCGATCCCCAGGGCTGCTATGTGTACTTGGCTCCAGACTCTCCACCCTTTGGTCTCTTCTCCCTGCACTCCAGACTTCCTTCCTGTTCTGGCAGCCCTGTGTCTTTGCTGGCCCATGGCTGGCCTTGTGCCATGTTGGAGGTTGTAGTAGATGGCCTTTGGGACCCCTTTCTGGGGTTGGGGAAAGGGCCCATGGGCGTCTTCATCGTTTGGTCCTCTGCTCTGAGAAGCCACTGAACTCTTGGCCCTTTGCATCTTTACAATTGTTCAATCGTTTTTCAGTTTTGTCTGACTCTGTCACCTCATTTGGGGTTTTCTTGCCGAGGATGCTGGAATAGTGTTCATTTCCTTCTCCACCTTGTTTTACAGATGAAGAAACAGAGGCAAACAGGTTAAGTGACTTGTCCAAGATCACATGGCTGGTAAGCGTTTGAGGCTGGATTTAACCTCAGGTCTTCCTGGCTTGAGCCTGGCATTCTAACCCCTGCCCCACCTAGCTGCCCTGTGTGCAGTGTCTAGTACTATAGATACCAAGATCACACTGTGTACACCAAGATGGAACCCTTAGCCTCGGTGAACTGACCTCATCATTCTTCCCATGTCAGTTCAGTTCTTTGGTTTGTCCTCTACTATCCTTCCTGTTTTCCTTCCTCTGTACTCTCTCAGCCTTTATTAAGGGAGCCTTGGTGGAGTCAGTCTTGGTGAACATAAATAAGAAATTTGGTTATGAGAAAGGGAAGGGGGAGGGAATTGTGCCACATACACATACTATTTCTGTGTTGTGTTTACTTACGGTAAAATCTGTTTTTGGTTGAGACCTGGGACATTTTAGTTTAACCTCTGCATAGCCCATCTGACTTGCTTAGTAAGTACTGTTATATGACAGGCGACTGGCAGAAGAACAGGAAGGTTGGCGTACTCAGAGGTGATAATCGATGGCAGTTGAGGGGAGGTTTGCATAGGCAGCTTTGTCTAGCCATGGCCGTTTTCCAGCCCTAAAGAACCCAGAGCCAAGAAATTACATTATTGTCCAAGACCTTGTTCCCCTCCCTTTCCCTTTCTTTTTGTGTATAAGATGCATGTTTGTAGTAAGTGAGTGTCTTATGGACAGATCAGTGTTCCAGGGAAGAAGCAGGAGAGCAAGGAATCATTTTCTTACTTGGTATTTGCTCCCCTGCTAGGAAGACAGTCTGTAGGTGATCTGACTCTCAGCAGTGCTAATTTTCTGGGGAATGGTGGACAGGAGGAGTCATTGGACTCTCCTCTGGAGGGGGGAGGCCTAGGAATCAGGCAGTTTGAAATGACCTTGGCTGATTGTATTAGGAGCTGGGAACAGTTGGTAACCAAGAACAGAAGAGATAACTTGTCGGCATAGGTGCTTGTCGGCATAGGTGCTCACCAAGAAGCCTGGGTTGGAGGGCTCAGCTCTGACCCCAGCTGTGTGGTCACAAACGATTCAACCTCTGGGGACCTCGTTTTTCTCATTAAAAGATTGTTTTTGTCCGGTGCCTAGTAGGTAGTTTATAAATGTTTGCTAGTGTATGAAAAATATTGGATTCTTCTTTAAAAATTCCTTTTGGCTTTAAACTTCTAGGCTGTGAGGTTATGAAACAAAGAGTATGGTTGTCCCAGCATCATTGATAGGCTTGTCCAAATGGCCAGATTCTTGGCACATTCAGAGGGCTTTTTACCTTATTGGTCCTCTGAGATCCAACATGTTATTTATAGGCAGTCTGTTTTATTGTAATTCAGCAAGACTCATCTTGCTGAATTCAAATCTGATCTCAGACACTAGCTGTATGACCCTGAGCGAGTCACTTAACCTGGTTTTCCTCAGTTTCCTCATCTGTAAAGTGATCTGGAGAAGGAAATGGCAAATCACTCCAGTATCTCTGCCAAGAACAACTTCACAAAGAGTCATGGAGAGTCAGGTATGACTGAAATGACTGAGCAAAAGTTTTATTGTACGGTTTACAGCATGTGATATGTGCCATTAAGATTCCAGGTGACAGATAGATGGGTGGATGGAAGATTTCCTTATTAGCAGTACCTCCCACTGATGAAATCAAAGGTCCAGCTTTTTTTTTTTTTAATAGTGCCATAGAATATAAAAGTGAAAAGGGACCTTAGTGATTGTATGTTCTAGTCTCATCAGTTTGCAGGTGAAGGCCTGGAGAAGACAAGTGGCTTAAATGATGTCAGTTTTCTGGACTCCTCTCCAAGAGCTTTCCCCACTATACCCTGCTGTGCCACCTGCATCAAATACCCAAATGTGCCTATGAGCTGGTCAGCTTGAAAGTTCCCCCCCATTAGACATTCTGTCACTTCTGCCTTGGCCAAGGCACTTACTGAATTCATTTCCTCATCTTCAAAATAAGAAATTTGGACTAGATGGAGCGCTAATGCCCCTTCCAGCTTTAAATCTGTGACCCTATGGACCCATCCTTGCCCACCTGTCCTATTGGGACTCTTATCCCAGCTGGGTGGTACAGTGGGTAGAGCTCCAGACCTGGAATCAGGAAGTCCCGAGTTTACATTCTTACTAGCTGAGTGACCCTGGGCAAGTCACTTAACCTCAGGCTGTCTTAGTTTCCTCCTCTGTAAGATGGGGATAGTAATAATACCTACCTCCTAGGGTTGTTATGAAGGTCAAATGAGATGAAAGCATACCTCAGGGATATTTCAGGTTCAGTCCCAGACCACTGAAATGAATCAATTCACATAAATCTTTTGGTTTCCTTGTGCATTTAAAAGTTATGTTTACACTGTACTATAGTCTATTTAGTGCACATTAATATTATTTCTTTTAAAAAGTACATACTTTAATTAAAATACTTTAATTTTATAAGAAAATAAATTGTTCAATTATTATTAAAATTATTTGAAATAGATTTTGAGATAAATTTCCTGTATTATATGGGCACTGTTCCTGGTGCCCCAAAACAATTAAATTAGTAACATCAAAGATGATTGTTTACAGATCACTGTCACAGATAGAATAATAATGAAAAAGTTTGAAATATCGTGCAAAAGGTGACACACAGACATGATGTGAGCACATGCTGTTGGAAAAATGGTGCCAGTAGACTTTTAATGCAGGATTGCCACAAGCCTTCACGTCTTCGAAGCACAATGAAATGACACACAGTGAAACAAGGTATGCCTGTAATCATTATAAAGCAGTTTGCCAGCCTTGAAATGCCATGTAAGTACTAACCATCATCATCATCCCTGTACTCCTGTGTTTACCCCAAAGGGTCCTCCCCCCAGTATACTAGAGGTGTTCCTCCATTTCCCCCAACATTGCTGGGTTCCATTGCAGAAGCACTCTGGCTGTCCATCTGTCACCTCCCCCTCTCCACTAGCAAGACCAGCCCATCTTTGTTGCCATTATCTTTTATTCCTATTCCTTTAGGTTCCTCATTGGCTGTCTGCTGAACTCTGCTCAGCCTTTCCGTTGTCCTGTGTGACACTCATTTTAAAATTCTTCAGGCATCATTGTGTATGCTTCTGTCTTAGGGGCTGCAGGCCAGCACTTATGGAACAGGTGCTGCATTCACCCCGGCATATCACATATTCCCCAGAGTAGAGGCTTCCCTTTAGGAAGGCCATCCCCTAATCCCCAAGTAAATTGATTTATTTAGGGTGGAGAGAAACCACCTGAACTGCACCTTGAGACTGCCTTTCAGTGGGTTGGTCTTGAATCACAAGAGTTTTGTGATTGGCTGAAAGTCATTTAAAAAATGACAATCTCCTCTATTTGAGGACAGCTTGTTGGCCATTTTTACATCCATCTTCTGCCCTTGGCATTATCTCTTTATTCAGAGCTGCAGGACGGCCTGTGGGCTATTAACCAGATGTGCCTCTGGCACTGGGTCTGCATTGGCTTTGTTGACTGGATGAGGGCCAAAAGAGGCTCTCCTTTCCTCCAAGGGGCTCATTCCCTCAAACAGGCGGAGGTGGCCAATTAAAGTCCTGTAAGTGTGAGGAGACCAGGCAGAACTCAGGCTTGCTGGCCTCCACTTCCGTTTTGTGTTTATGGACACCATCCATTCACCCCTCAATCTAATGGCTTCCAGAGCACTTTCTTATAACACAGCCCATTTATAGAGCTGTTGTTTTTTTTTTAAACCCTTGGAGTGCATAACTTTTTACAGATGATTTCCTTAATCTTTATGACACCCTGGTGAAGTAAATTCAAAGACCTGAGCTACTCTTGGTTGTAAATTAGATGCTTTTATAAGCTGTAGCCATACTTTGAGGCCACGTGGGTGAAGTTTTAATGCCTTTTACTATTAAGTGGTACCTGGAAGGAGATTGGGAGGGGGGACTTCCAAAGGGTGTTTGGCCTTGGAACTGCTTTACCCTACTGCACAGTCCCAAAAGAATGGCTCAGGAGCCCCTTATAAATGGGAATACCCGAGTCCCAGAAAGACACCCTTCACTTACATTGTCCTTGTAGGTAGAATTGGGGAATGTTGTGGTTGGTGGAATAAATTTTATACCAGAAGACTGGAGATACGGGTTTCATTTCTGGCCTAATCATTAATCACTTGTGTGACCTGGAACAAGACAATGAACCTTTTGTGTATTCTTATGTTTTCTGTTTGCTTATCTGTAAAATGAGGCTATTATAAGTGGGGTTTTTAGAGCAATTAAGGCAATGTGGATGAAAACACTTTTAAAAAGGACAGAGATCAGTAATTTTTGATGTTGCTAATTTAATTGTTTTGGGGGCACCAGGAACTGTGCCCATATAAGACAGTGAATTTAATAAGTGGTGTGTGTGTTCTTACTCTCCACTGACCAGCCATTCCCTCTCTTTTTGTTGTTGTTTGGTCGTTTCAGTTGTGTCCAGCTCATTGTCCAACCCATTTGGGGTGTTCTTGGCAGAGGTTTACCATTTCCTTCTCCAGCTCATTTTTACAGATGAGGAAATTGAAGCAAATAGGGTTAAATGACTTGCCCAGGGTCACTCCCCTAGTAAGTGTCTGAGGCTAAATTTATACCATGCAAGATGCCATAAATAGTACTAATGAATTAGAAAAAATCCAGCTCTCCTGTCTCCTAGAATATCTTGACTCATTTGGAACCAGTTTATAGAGATCATCTGGCCTTGAGTGGTTCTCATTTAGTTGTGTGGGCACCCTGGGACAGACACTAAGATTGTGGTCCAAGGGATTCTTGTTAAAAATCCTTTATTGACTAATTATTGAAAAAGGGACAAAAGAGGCTCTCATTTCTATTGGTTAATGGTTTTGATGTAGGTTATATAGTAGGGTATAGTGATAGGATTCCTGAGAACTGGGATCTAGCCCCTAGTGATCCTGGTCAAGTACCTTGATCTCAGTTTGCCTTAGTTTCCTTATCTATAAAGTGGGGATAATATAACATCTACTTACCTTCTGGGTTGTCATGAGGATCAAGTAAGACAATGAATGTAAAAGACTTTGCAAACCCATTTTGATGCTGTGAATTTGTTGGGGGTTCAAGACCATGATGCAGGAAGTTCATGTTTAAAATTCTTTAACAACATCTTTAGTAGTGAATAACTTCCTAATTATGTTACAAATATACTTTTCTCTGCGATAAATATATGTATGGTTGAACCATTATAGGTTTATAAATTTTAATTTGGAGGTTTTTGGAGGCAAAAGTTATTGTGGTTGTTATAAACACCTAATGAATCTAAAAGAATATTATGAATAGCATATTAAATTTCCCTGGCAGTTCATAACATTTTTATTATTGTTGTCGTCATTGAAAGGAATTGGGGAACAAAAAAAGTTAAGAACCACTGTACTTCCCAGCAAGCTCTTGTCATTTTATAGAGAAGAGACATGAAACTCAGAGAAATGCACTGACTTGCCCAGGTTGTACAAATAGAGCACAGATAGGAGCAGAAGCAGGACTGAGCCAGGGTTCTTCCTTGGGTAGATGGCGCTTCTGCCATGTTGCTAGGCCTTCCTGGGCTTGCTCACACCATCACCATTAGAAGCCTGTGGAAGATGCAGTACTGAGACCAGGATGGCCTCTTCCGTGTGGAGTGAAAGTCATAATGCCCACAGCATCGATTCTTTGCAGCCCAGGAAAGTCTGAATGACTAGTCCCTTGGAGTGCAATGCTTTTGTCTCAGCTGATAGCCTTTGGTCGTTTGGGTAGTTGAGTGTTCACCATTGTTGTTGTTCAGTTCTTTCAGTTGTGTCCAACGCATTGTGACCCCATTTGGGGTTTTCTTGGCAAAGATACTAGAGTGGTTTGCTATCCTTCCTCCAACTTACTTTACAGATGAAGAAACTGAGGCAAACAGGGTTAAGTGACTTGCCCAGGGTCACACACTTAGTAAGTGTTTGTGGCTGTATTTAAACTCAGGCCTTCCTGACAACAGGTCAGGTACCATCTCTACTGTGCCACCTGTGTTTGTTCACCCTTTACTTCTGGTAACAAGTCAGGTCTGTGTGTTAGTTTGACAAGAGCTGTCCTCCAGGGAGTTTTGACTGTAGTATCTTGGATTCTCCCTGACCTGTGTGAACAGGTAGAGCCCATGCACAGCATTGGCCTACAGGGGTCTGCATGGGAGGGCCAAGGGGCTCCAGGAGGATAGGCTGCTGTTGTTGGGAGGCAGTATGGCACAGGGGGAAGGAGGGCACCTGAGGAGGAATCAGAAGGACCTCTGTTTTGAGTCTCAGCTCTCCCTCCTAGCTCGCTGAAACTTTGGGCAAGTCGTTTCACACAGTCACAGAATTTCAGTGGTCAAACCCCTCTTCCACATCATTCTCCTTGGGTTACTTGAAGACAGGCTAGACGTCTTTAACTGACTCTCATAGGGCATGTGAGTGTCAGTTCTTTCACTAGCCTTGTTCCCCTATCAGAGGCACAGTTTCTTTGTTTGTTAAATGACAGCTTTGAACTCAGTGACCTTGGAGATCGCAGCCATTCCAGGAACCTATGCACTAGTTTGGCTTTTCCTTAGGTTGTTCAATTGGATATTTTCCCCCCTGGGCCTAGTTTTTCTCTTGCCTTTTACAAACAAGAATTGGACTGTTTTCCAAACTTTTCCTTTCCCTTGTGTATCTGCTCTGTTTTATCTAAGGTCCACACTGGGCCAGTAAATTCATCTCAGCCCTTTCCTTGTTGAACTTGGCTAGAGTAGAGGTACCAGGAGAGTTATTCAATTAGCATTTGAAGGGGTTTCAAATACCACTAGGAATGGTGTTAATTCTGCTAGGATTAACACATGCACTCTTTTCTCCAGGATGGGACATGCCCAAAGTAGCTCTTGTTCCCTAACTATTACTCAAGTGAAATAGCATTGATGGACTGGGGCTGGGGCTCAGTTACTGTCACCCCCAGGGCTTTGAAGCAGGAGGGTTGTTGATGATGATGATGCATGATTAGAGTATGGAACCACATAGTTTTAGAGAAAAAAGAAGCCTTAGGTAATCCCACAGAGGGTAAAGTTTCTTGCCTAATACTATGCAATTACTACAGAGTCAGAATTTGAATCCAGGCCCTTTAACCTCCAAATCCAGCATGTTTTCCACTGTACCATGTGGGTACAGGTATAATGCAGTCAATAAATACTTATTGATTTATTTTTAGTTTTCAACATTCATTTTTATAAGATTTTGAGTTCTAGATTTCCCCCCTTCTCCCCAAGACAACATGCCATCTGATATAGGTTATATGTGTAGTCATTAAGTCTATTTCCATGTTAGTCGTGTTTTGAAAGAACAAAAGGGAGAACCACAAGAAAGAAAAAAAAGGAAAATAGTCTGCTTCGATCTGCAGTCAGACTCCATAGTTCTTTCCCTGGAGATGGAGAGCACTTTCCATCATGAGTCTTTTGGAATTGACTTTGATCATTGTATTGCTGAGAAGAGCTAAGTCTTATCAAAGTCATCGTACAATGTGGCTGTTACTGTGGACAGTGTTTTTCTGGTTCTGCTGACTTCACTCAGCATCAATTCATGCAAATCTTTCCAGGTTTTTCTGAAATCCACCTGTTTACCATTTCTTATAGAACAATTGTATTCCATTACATTCATATACTCAGCAAGCAAATAAATACCTACTGTTTTCTAGACACTGTGCTAAGCCCTGGAGATAAAAAGAAGGTTTAAAAAAAAAAAGATAGTCTCAGCTTTTTCTATAAATCTATTGAGTTCAATCTTCTAATAGAAAAATAATACTAAGTCATTTTGACTTATAAATACCCAAATTAACTACAAAGGACCTAGGAAGAAAGATGTTCTCTGCCTCCAGAGAAAGAACCAATATATAAGTATGTATAGAATAATTTTACATATATGTGTGTATATATACATATTTGTGTCTAATGTAGCCATCTCTAGGGTGAGGGGGAGGGAAGAAAAAAAAAGATTACATGATAACTTCATTATATATTTAAAAGGAATAGCAGATTGCACATAGGAGATTTGTAGTTTCACGTGCAAGCATCTTTTTTTTATTCTATGTTATGGAAATTCTTGTTTTATTTCATAAATGAAAATAAAATGTAAAAAAATAATACTTTGGACTATTAGAAGGAATCTAAAAGGGATAAAGGTAATGGAATGAAATGATTTCTGCTTTTTAAAGAGGAATCTTTCAGTCCTTTTGTGTCGGTCACATTGGTACAGTAACAGTGATGATGAGAATGACAGCTAACATTTCTGTAGCATTTTAAGGTTTGCAGAATGCCTTACGAGCATTACCTCATCCTCTTTTACAGATGACAAAACTGAGGCAGAGAAATGTTCAGTGCCTTGCCCAGTAGGACAGGCTTGAGCTCAGACCCTTCTGACTCCAGGTTCAGCTCCTAGCTTTCAGGAGAAGATCCCAGGTTTGTTTGACATTTCTAGCATTCACCCAACAGGATTCAGAGTTAAAGGGCTGGCCTGGGTTTTGAATTCTGGCTTTGCCATTCATGACCTGGTTATAGTTTCCCCATTCTGTAGAATGGTATTAACACTAAATGTCAGAAGCTGTGGTCCTGTGATTTCTTTGCTGTATAATCAGAATGTTTGTTTCTTGTCATGAGTAGTGGATAAATGGAGTACACATCTAAAAAACAAAGGACTGCCATCACATGACTTGCAGGGGGGAGGGGGCTTGCTGTGCTTTGACCGTCATTTTTAGTAGAATGTTACAGTTTCCTTTAAAATTCCATCCCCTTGACCTTTCAGAGAATTCTCTGACCTAGATCTTGTTTTCTCAAGTTTGATCCAGATCCAGTTTGATACAGTTTGATGCAGAGCCTCCTCTATAACCCTCTCTCAGAAACACATTTTTCCTTATTTGACACTGCTGTAACTTTTGGCTTCAGTAATGAAAACAAGGGTGGGTCCATGGGTGGGGCCTTAATCCCCACCCTTGTTGTGCAGCCTCATTCTATCCATCTTTCCTTACTCAATAAATCTAAAAACCATAGGAAGCCAGCAGGCAATATCACCATGACACAAAGAGGTCGAAGGCTGGAAGAAAAAAGGTCCCACGTAACTAAATATTTAAAGCAATGCCTTTTGTGGTAGTAAAGCCTATCTACAGAGTGGGTGCGCATGGATTAGAAATGATTTGCACAGGAGCAGGAGAACATTGTACACATTAGCAGCAATATTGTAATATTGTAAGGCTCATCAATTGTGAAAAACAGTGATCTAAGACAATTCCAAAGGACCCATGATGAAAAATGCTACTAACCTCCAGAAAAAGAATTGATGAACTCCAAATGCAGATTGAAGCATACTTTTTTACTTAATTTTTCGGACTTGTTTGTGTGCTTTTTTTTTTTTTTTTTGCAATATGGCTAGTAGGAAAATATGTTTTGCATGATAGACATATATAGTCAGTATCAAATTGCTTGCCTTAAAGAGGGGAGAGGGGTAGAAGAGAGGGTGAGAAATTAGAACTCAAAATTTCCAAAAATAAAAGTTAGTTTTTTTTATCTGTAATTGGGAAATAGTTCATGAAATAAAAATATAATTTTTAAAAAAGAGAATGACTGCGCAAATTGTGGCATGTGAATGTAGCGCAGTATTACTGTCCAGAAGAAATGGCACATAGGAGGAATTCAGAGGTACTTGGGGGGACTTGTATGAATGGATGCGGAGTGATATAAGCAGGATCAGGAAAAAATGCTACAGAGCTATTCCAAGGCCATGAATGAATGTTGTGTCAGACATTCTGATGAACAGTCTTGACCCACAAAAAAGAAAGAATGAGGTACATGTGTGGTGCCCTGGAAAGGTGGCTGGATTAGGAATGAGTGCCTGGGTTTGAGTCCCAGCTCTGCTACTTATTACTGTGTGACCTTGGACCAGTCATTTAGCTTCTCTAGACCCCAGCCCTTCATTTGTAAAATTAGGGGACTGGAGAAATGATCTCTAAGCTTTCTTCCATCCCTGATCTGATGATTCTCCAAGGAGAAGCAGCCGAAGATAGATACAGAAAATGTGCTATCAGATATGGTTGATATGATCCTTGGTTTTTACTTAACTGTCTTTCTTGGTTACCAGAAAAGGGTTCACTGAGCAGGCAGGTGGGGGTTACATTCAGGTATCTACAGTGGTGTCAGAATAAAAGACTTTGATAGAACGTTAATTTTTTTTAAAAAGGCAACACCCCTTTTTTAAGTGGTCAGGGAACTGATATTGCAGAAATTATTGTTATGCTTGGCCTGAGGCTGTTAATTTTTGTTCCCAGGATGTTGGGGGGAAGGTGGAAGCTGTGCATTTTCTCATTCCTTGCCTTCTCAACTGGTTTGCTATCAGCCTGTTGAGTCAGTAATTGGAAACATTTACATACAGCATACAAAATTCCTCAAAGGACAGGGGAATTTAGGGAGTCAGGAATAACAAGCATGGGGGTTTATTTCTAAGTCCATGCAATCCAGAAATCATTTTTATAAATTGAGAAGATAATTTTGGACTAATCTTCAAAATACTTTATACACCTTCAAATCCTAAGCTTTTAGACTCATCCCTTTCTTTGTGCCAGATGTCAGATGTAGAAATTCTGAGTCAGAGAGGTGGGAATAGGGAAGGGCAGGGGGAGGAAGAAGAAACAAAGCTGTTCATAAAACATTTATTGGGCATCTCCTGTGCGTTCTGTGCAGCGAATACCAAAACGGGAACATGACATTCACTCTTCATGGCATGCAGGGTGTACTGAAGGGGATGCAGTATGCACATAAATAAGACAAGATGGGAGTGCAGTGGGACGATGGGGAGGGGGCCCTTTGTGGAGAACGTAGTTCCTAAACTGAGTATTGGTGGAAGAGGCAGAAGGAAAGAGGGTTGTGAGCCTTCTGGCCGGCTGATCTGCCAGACTTCTCCAGATGAGAAGGAAGAGACCCAGGGCATGCTTACTCTCCAGGGTGAGAAGCTTGGAGGCTAGGTCAAAGCCTCCCTTGTCAGTCCTTTGAGAGGTTTGACAGAAGTCCTATTCAGGATAGATGTTCCAGAGGAAGAAGGACAGAAGGAATGTGATGGGTGAGAGGAGACTGAGTGCTATTTTATCATTAAGAAGACAGACTAATTTGAAGAAATTGGGGTGGGATGCATTTGGTTGAAGATTTGATAGAGACAGTTCCAGAAGTGATATTGCTATCACAGTATGCTATAGACCACTTGGACAGAAGGAGGACATAGGTGAGTAGTTAAATGCCAGGTGGCTAGGGCTGGGGAGAGCTTTAGCAGTTGGGGGGATCAGAAAAGGCATTAAGTAGAAGGTCCTTGAGTTGTGTCATAGTAGCGGTTCAGCTTAGGTCTTCCACTTCCAAATCCATGGCTCTTTCACTGTACCACATTGTTTTTCCATTAGAGAGGGTGTTGTACTTACTATGTACTGGATGCTGAGCTGGGACCTTTACGTTTTTTATCCCGTTTGGTCCTTATGATAACCCTGCGAGTCTTGTTGTTATTCCCATTTTAGAGACAAGGAAACTGAGGCAGACAGGTTGTTCAGCATTAGTTTGCATTATCATTATTTGTTGATTTGTTTTACCTCCTAATAGACTAGAAAGTCCATGAAGGCGAGACTGGCTTATCTCAACTTTATATTTCCTCTGTCTCCCGAGGCAAACTTTACACATGCTTAATAAACATATGTGGAATTGAATTTAACTGGACTACATTTCCTTTGCCATGCCACACCTCAAGCACTGAGTTCTAGAGGACGTTATCTCTTTGATAAGCCCCCTTTACCTTTTCAGGATTTGATGCTGGCTGCTAGAGCATCCTCCAGCAGGAAAGCGTAGAAGGGTGAGGGACAGCCTTTTCAACCTCCGATGCTATAATAACCCTTGCTTTCTTTCCTTTCTAGAGTGACCGTCTTCTTATTAAAGGGGGCAGAATAGTCAACGATGACCAGTCCTTTTATGCGGACATCTACATGGAAGATGGCTTAATAAAGTATGTATGCTGTTCTTTGTATCCCTCTTTAAATGCTCACCTTGCTTGCATGTCTAATTTTGTATTATTGTTGTGGATTTGTGGGTGGGGCACTGTAGCTAAAAACTGGGAAAATATTTGCAAAGGAGAAGAGGGTACCCCTATCCTAGAGATTAAGAAGAGGTAAATTTCCTTCAAAACCCTCTGGTGTCTCGTGTGTGTGTGTGTGTGTGTGTGTGTGTGTGTGTGTGTGTGTGTGTGTGTGTGTATCTGTCTTTAATCCTGAATCTTCAGATTTTATCCTGAATTCCAGTGCCACATTTCTAACAGCCTCCTGGCTATTGAAACAATAACCATTTTAAGCTAAACATATCCAAAACTGAATTTATCTCTTCCCACATCCTCATCTCCTAACTTGCCTCTACCTTCCAATTTCCCTGCTTCTACGGATGGTAATGCCATCCTCTCGTGAACCCAAGTTTGTAACTTTGGGGTCATTCTTGATTCTTCCTTCTCTCTTACTTTCTAAATTCAATTGGTTGCCAAGTTCTATTTTCCAGAAATTATTTAATGTTTATTTATAATTTATTATTTTTATTGTCATATAGTATTTATTTTATATAACGTATACCATATATTATATATTATTAATTTTAAAAGAATTTTAATTAAATTATTGTTATTTTTACTACAATTATTTGTGCATTTTTATCCTCCTACTAGATTATAAATGCCACATGGGTGGGAATACCCATCTCGTTTTCTTATTTTCTCCAGCTTTGTATAATGTACTGCTTACCATGGTTGCTTGTAAATGTATGTTGAATGGAATTAAACTGGATTTAGGTTTTCCTGCCATGACACACCTCAGACACCGAAATTTAGAGCATTTCATCTAATTTTTCCCCATACTAGATTAAGTGCTGTGGTCATCATCCTCCTTGACCTCTTTGCTGCATTTAAAATTGCTGGCTTCTCTCTCTTCTGTGGGTTTTTGTCACCTTGTTTTTCTTGGTTCTCCTGCCTGTCTGAATCCTCCTTTCTCAGTTTCTTTTGTGCATCCCCAGGCCATCCCATGTGGGTATAAGCCAAGAGCCTCTCTTTTAAACACTGATTTTATTAACTCTCATGAATTTAATTGTTTCTGCACGGATGGCTCACAGATTTATATACCCAGACCTAGTCTCTCTCCTGAGCACCAAGCCTGCGTTGTCTACTGGACATTTTAAACCAGATATCCCAGAAGTACCTCAAACTCAACATCTTTCCTCCCCTTTACTTGACTTCCCCGTGTCTTTCATTATTCGCCTTTCCCACATTCATAACTTCAGCATTTTTCTTGATTCCTTACTCTCCCTTTAATACCTTTCTCTTTGATTATTCTACTAGTCTTCAAATTAGCTTCCCTATTTCCGTTCTTACTTTTTTTTTTTTTTTTGCATTTTGGAGGGCAGTTGGGGTTAAGTGACTTGCCCAAGGTCATAGACTAGTTTTGTGTTAAGTGTCTAAGGCCGGATTTGAACTCAGGTCCTCCTGACTCCAGGGCTGGTGCTCTATTCACTGTGCCACCTAGCCGCCCCTATTCTTACTTTTCTAACCATCCTTCACCCATCCTTCACTATTCTCCTATGGTACAAATTTTAGCTTATCATTTCCTAGCTTAGAAAGCTTCATTCATAGAGGAAGCTAGATGGCACAGTGGGTAGAGCACTGGGCTTACAGCCAGGAAGGCCTGAGTTCAGATTTTACCTCAGACGCTCACTGACTGAGCTGGCTAGTCTCCTGACCGCTGTTTGCCACAGTTTCCTCAACTGTAAAATGGGATAATAATCGTACCCATGATTGGGGGGTTGTTGTGAGGGTTAATATTCATGAAGGGCCTCACACAGTATCTGGCATATGGTAGGTACTTGTTTCCTCCCTTCTTCTCTCTCTCCATTGGCTTCCCATCGCCTTTAAGATAGAAAACAGATTCCTTAGCTTGGCATTCAAGGTCCTTCATATTTTGTTTTTTCTCAGCCAACCAAGCAAAGTGATACTGAGGGCATTTAAGACTAAACCTGGGAAGATGACATCAGACAGAAGAAGAATGGCAAAGATCTGCAAGGATTTTTATGACAAATAGGCATATATATTATATATAAAACTTACTATATAGAGATATGTGATATATACATATACATATATATTAACTATTAAGAAAAGTAGTTTTTTGTTGTGTTTGTCCATTTTCAAAGAGGACCCTGGCATCAGGAAAATGATGCCGTGACTTGCAGTTGACTTTGATTTGAGTGAGGGAGGGCTGTGCAATGTCACCAGCCTCACTGTCTCCTCCAGAGCCTTCTGGGTCCAGTGACCAGATATTCATCAGGAAGACTGGAGATGGCCCAGGATGCAAAAGGAAAGTAGAACTACCATCCCCAAACTCTAACATCACAGTCCCAGATGTGTTTATAGAAAAGGCAGAAAGAGTGCTAACAAAGAATAGAAAGGGTGAAAATGGCTGGATTCCATACAATGTGGATATACTGAGGGATTGATTCAGAAGATAATCTATACAACAGGAAAATACTAAATAAATAGAAAAGATCCTGGACCTTCTTAATGCCTCCCCAGAAAGTATCCAAGAGAACACCAATAATCGTCCACCTTTATTTTATACCTGTTATCTAAGGTATCTTAGGGAACAGACAGGTTTTTATAAACACCAGTTCTTGCTGGATCACACCTTTGCCTAACTGATTGAAAGCTGTAGAGAATACAAGATTTAATTATCATTGATTATAAATGGTTGGATTTGGTAGAACAAAATACCGTCTTATGGGTTCTCTTCAGCAAAGTGTCTCCCCACCACACATAACAATTGTCTGGTTTAAAAGATCTAACAACAGACGTAACCTTGTTCTACAACTCTGAATGTGATAATCAGGAGAGAGACAAAGCTGGGAGGTGTAAGCTCATCAGATGTGTTTGTCTCTGTGTACAGCCCTCGAGCTAAGAATTGTTTTTATACTTTTAGATACAATAAAGCTTTTTTAAAAATATAAAAACCATTCTTAGCACTTGGGCCTTATGAAAACAAGCAGGTAGATTTAATCTGCAGGTTTCAGTTTAGTGACCCTGTGAGATTCTATTATACTAGTTGCATCAAGCCCCAGAACATTGCAGAACTTCCTGGATGAGTTTCATAACCACACAAAATGTTTAGTCTAACTATCCAAATAGTAAAAACCAAGTGGATAAAGAAGACTGTTTTCTAGATTATGGCATGCAGTTAGGGTTGGATGACTTCTGATTTATACATCTGGGACTTTGTACAAATGAACCCTGAATTGGTCTTATAATTAAACAGAGGGGGAATTTAGACTTTTTAGCAGTCTAATAGGGAGAAACATATACATGCACAAACACAAACTAGCAACACAAGGCCTAGTCACTAAATGAATGGTAAAGACAGTAAGAGATGTTAGATTTCATAGAATCAAAATATTTAGAATTTGAAAAGATCTGAGAAGCCATCAAGTCCAGCCTTCTCATTTTTCAGATGAGGAAACTGAGGCCCAGAGGTTGATTTGCTTGGCATGACATAGCTAATAAGTATTAGAGACAGGATTTGAAACTAGATCTTCCTGGCTCCATTGCTGTTTCTACTCCACTATTTTTTTTTTTTCAGAGGAAGGAGAGATCCCTGTGGGTAGAGCAGTGGGAAAGCTTCAGAGAGAAGGTAGAATTTGAGTTGGATATTGACAAATTGGGGAATAATGATGTCCCTGACATCATTTAACAGAATGGTTCATCCTGGGATTTTTTGATAGACTCTTCTACTCTCTAAATACAACCCAGCTATTATTTGATGAAGTCTGAAATGGTTCCACGGATACACAGCCCATCAGGAATAAAATGAGGTTTGCCCACCCCAGTAGAAAGAAGTATGCTTATCACGTCATCTTTGGGGCCAGACATCTACTGTGTCAGCAAACTGTGTCCTAGGTGCCCCCATCTACTGTGGCTGCTGCCCCTCTCTCGCCTTCCTGGTTTTACTTTACTTAGCTTTCAGCCTGCTCAGGTGTCAGAGGGAGTCTAGTTACTGTGATCTGAGATAAAGGGAAAGTCACGTAAGAAATATAGAGGAAGATCTGCAGGACCACAGCTTAGAGCAAGAAAAGACCACAGAGGTCAAGTAGTCCAATCCTTTTATTTTGCAAATAAGGAAACTGAGGTCCGTAGAGGTCACACATGAATCTTCCAACTCGAAACCCAACACATTTTCCTCCATCCCACACTGTCCCTGGTTAAAAGGCTGCCTTATAACTATTTTAAGATGCTTTTTTTCTATAGGACCTAACCCTTTAATATAGCATGTGCTGTGGTTATGGGCTTAGTATGAGGACCAGGTCAGCAAATTCCCATCTCTCCAGCTATAGAAATATCTCAAGGCTCTGCTGAAAGATATCCTTAGGAAACTGAAGAATGCTTATGGGAGACAATGGGAAGTGATGCCTTCCAAGTTTGGCATTTGAGAGAGATTTTGCATGTCTATGCACTTAAGACAGTTTGTTTAAACCTTCACACAGAGCATGTAGGCTTTGTGACATTGCCTATAGAACATCACGTTTGCCTCAGTCCCATTTTATCAGAGAAGAAGGAAAACATGATTAGGGACTTTATATCAGATGGCCAAGGACAAGCTGTTTTTCTTCTGCACCAAGCCAGGGTTAGATGTAATGGGTTCAGATTGCTGTGTGAGGGAGTTTAGGTTAGCTATAGAGAAGACTTTCTAACAAAGGATGATTTCAGATACTGAGGTAGACTGCAGAGGGAAATGGTAAAATGTTACTTATGATTTGGATTCTCATTGGTCCAGGATAAGCCTGGTGCTGTTGAAAGGCAGAAGACAAAGAACTAAGTTACTTTCAAGGCATCCTAATGCAGCTTCTTTTGGACTTTGATGCCTTTACAGAAGAGTCACACCTGCCAAATAATGCTAAAAGTGATATATTTTTATTATGAGAATACCAGTTTAAAAAATAAAGCAATCACCACCACCAGGATAATTTCTTTTGAAGCAAGTTGGAAGTAGTTGAATCCTTTTTTCGTTTAGAAAAAATTATTTCTGAAATCTCAGAGCAGCAAAAGAACTCAGCTCTTCAGAGCAGTGCAATGAATGCTCATTAACTGGCTGATGAATATTTGTGCAGCATCTGTGTGCAAGGCTCTGTACCAGGCCCTGATACCAACCCCACTGAAAAGATGAGATTATAGTTGGAGAAGGAAAGATGATTAGCAGTATTGAGCAGTATATGTTTGATAAAGTTACCCAAATGGTACTGATGAGTAAGCACTATAGGAGTTCAAAGAGGAGGTCACTATGGAGAAGGATAGGGAAGGAAGGCTTCATAGAAGACATAGGACTTGGGCCGGGCCTTTGGAGATAGGGACAATTTATTATAGATGGGAGAGCATGTCATGCTGGTCTCTATACTTTCCTTAGAAATAGGATTTATCCCCTTATAATGTAATTTGTAACATAATATTTTAACATGCACATATTAAAGCTAGACTCGATATAATTGAAATAGTTATCAACGCATATGTATTTTGACATACACATAAAATATATTTTGATAATTATTTTATAAAAGGCAGCTAGGTAGCATAATTGTTAGAGGGCTGGTCCTGAATCAGAAGACCTGAGTTCAAATCTGGCTTCAGAAACTTACTAGTTATGTGACCCTGGTGCAAGTCTCTTAATCCTGTTTGCCTCAGTTTCCTCATCTGTAAAATGAACCAGAAAAAGAAATGGCTTTCACTCCAGTATCCTTGCCAAGAAAAAACAAACATGGCATCATGAATAACTGAACAACATTTCTATATAATTGGTTCACTTTAGTATAATAGCTGATTTGTAATTTGTGTAATTTATATATCACATACTATATTTGTAATATAATTTATATGTATTACACCTATATTAAAATACACATGTTACACTGTATTATATGTATCTATATAATATATTAATATTAACTAGGATATAATAAAAACTAGGTTCATGGACCCAGGTTAAAAACTCTAATTCTAGAGCAGCAGTTATCAAATTTTTTGGTCTCGGGATCTCCTCACACTGTTAAAAATTATTGAAACTTCCCCCCAAGAACTTTTTGTATGTTATGGCAGTTGATATTTGGGAAATTAAATGTCTCAGTATTATTATAAAAATAGTTTTGTTCACACAGACCCCCTGAAAAGGTTTTGGGGACCTCTAGACTACACTTTGAGAGACACTTCTTTAGGGGGTAGAAGATTTTCCAAGCTAAGATTTAAAGGTTGGTGTGCATTCCAGTCTTAGGAGTTGAAGCATTAACATGGGAGCAAAATTTATGTTATCAGGTTTGCATGTATGTTGCAGGTGAATACTGTGTATAAAATCACATGTGCATTGTGAATTTACCACACATTCTCTAAAATTAAATTTTATTTTTTCTATTAATGAAGATCTGCTTTCTCTCCCTGCTACCTCTTCCCCCTTCCTACCTAAGGAAAAAGAAAGAAAAATAAAACCCTTGTAACAAATATGTGTAAGTCAAAGAAATCAAATTCACCAAATTCCCGACTTGGCCACATGCAAGAACAGAGGTCTTATTCAGCACCTTGAATCTACTACCTCTGTCTGGAGTTGGGCAACAGGTTTTATCACCTGTGGAATCATGGTGGCTCATTGTGTTCATCAAGCATTTATTAAGCTCTTGTTAGGTGCCAGACACCCTTCTGGCTAATGAGAATATAAAGATACAGTGATACAGTCTCTGCTCTTTCAGATTTTCATGTAATACTGGATTACATCCATTGTAAATGTTCCCACAGTTTTATGGTAACTTCTAGGTTGGTTCATTGATTTGGGAAATAGCACATGTCTTTCTTCTGTGCTGGTGGTGTGACCTAAGGGAAGTCACCTGGATGCTCCTTGCCTCTGTTTTCACCTCTCTATATTCCAGTTCTCCCCCCCCCCCAGTGGAATATTGGGATTCTTAGTGAATGATGCAGTAAATCTGGAAAACAAATGGTCAGTCAACAGTCAGGCAGAAAGCATTTATTAGGCACCAGCTATGTACGAGGCACAGTACTAAGCACAGGACCATAACCTTCCCTGGTGCTTAGTACCTGCTGGGATGCTGATTTAACAAAAAGAATTGATGCTGGAGAAACTCTAATTTCTCTTTCCACCAGCTCTGAGCATGTTCTGCTGGTTTAGGACAAATGATAAGTTGACAGAGAAGGGGAGGGGCCAAAACTGGAAAATTGAGACAAGGGCTGATGCTGCTGACCAAAGCTCTAAACTCCTGATTATTTTCCTTTATCCAGAAGGAACTAATTTCTAGGGTAGAAGAGTCCCTACTCTTTATTTAATTAAATCAGTATTCTTTAAAAAAATTCCCCTCTTTTATTTAACTTTATCTGACATTTCCTGTAATTTTTCATTTTCATTTATTCTCCTTAGGATCCCCAAACACTGTTATCTCCATGGTCTTAAGGCCACAAATAAAATGAAATAAAAATGCCAAATAAGGCAAAAATAAAAATAGCAAGCCCACAAAATAACTAAAAGATATATATCTTACTCCCTTCTGTTGAGAAAAAAAAACACATTCTTTTGATTCAACAAATATTTGTTAAGTGTTTGTTGTGGTGTGCTAAGCTCTATGCTCTGTACCTTAGAGGAGATACACAAAGTTTGGTCTTTACACAAAGATCTGTCTTCTATTATGTTTCAGTGGAATGGTGAGTTCATTGATAAGGCCATTCCCCACCCCCAAGAATGCCAGTCACACCTCCTCTGTAGCTTCTCATATGGATACTTTAGACCCATAAATCTCCTGTAGACAGTCTGCCCCGAGTGCTGGAGGTCTCGGATATGAACACAAGCTTGCACATCTGCATCTGAAAGGACACCAGAGCTCTCATCTTTCCTTTCCTTATGCCCTACGTGGGATTTGAGCCTAGATCTCCTTGACTTCCAATCTAATTCTTTATCCACTATACTGCTCTGCCTCAGTGAGGTCTCCCTTTAAGTCTTTAACTATTTTCCAGGTACCAGGGAGATTAAAGAGAAAGGAAAAGGGCCTGTATGTGCCAAAATATTTATAGAACTCTCTTTGTGGTGGCAAAGCATGGGAACTGGGGGGTCTGTCAATTGGGAAATGGTTAGACAAGTTGTGGTGTATATTATGATGGCATGATGGTTTCAGAAAAACCTGGGAAGACTTCCATGAACTGATACAAAATGAAGGGAGCAGAATCAAGGGAAACATTGTGCACAATAACAGTAATATTGTAATGGTAATCAGCTGTGAAAGATGTAGAATACAGTGATCCACCGAAATTCCAAATGACTCGTGATAGGGAATGCTCTCCAGCCATGTGGGAGAGAATTAAGTTGTTGAAATCCTTTGTGGTGTCAAGGCAGGTCCTTTAGATTTTCCTCTGAACTTTGTCACTATCTTTGTCACTGTCCAGGCAAATTGGAGACAATCTGATTGTACCTGGAGGAGTGAAGACCATTGAAGCTCATGGGAAGATGGTGATCCCCGGAGGCATAGATGTTCACACTCACTTCCAGATGCCATACAAGGGAATGACCACTGTTGATGACTTCTTTCAAGGGACTAAAGCCGCCTTAGCTGGTGGAACCACCATGATCAGTAAGTTGAGTCCGCTGTATTTGTTAAATCCTTCCCCCCCCCAAAAGTCAGTGGTTAATTAGTCAGTCCATGTGATAATCAAGAGTTGTCAGGGCCACGTCATATGCTTCCCCTATCTTTAATTCTTAAGATCTTACTAGTTAAATTGACCTGGGAGGTGAGCGAAACTATTAGATATAGAGTTAGTTGTCAGTTGTCTACATGGAAGGGGTCTGTGGGGCAGATGGGTAGAAGATGGCGAGGACTGTCTGTCCCCTTGTCTTAGCATAAGAGGCATTGGAAGATCTGGGTCCCGAGATTGGCCAGAGGAGGACTTTGTGGGCCAGCTTGTCAGAAGCCAGTTCCCCAGGGGAGGTAGGCAGAGGAGAAACCATTTTAACCCACTGGAGCAGCAGAGCTGAATCTAGGAATGGGGGTGCAGAGAAAGAGTAATAAATAATTAGCTTGAGAATAGACAGATCCTTGGGATTTGCAGGTCTTGGTAAAGAGAGGGTTAAGATTGTTATCTGATATTAGAGAATATTGGGACAGCCTCCTCATCTTTAAGTTTAGCAAGGGGTCTGGTGGCAGCTATCTTTTCTTCTTCCCACTCTTCCCTCCCTCCCTTTCCCTCCTTTTCTCTCTCCCTTCCTTCCTTACTCCTTCCCTTTCTTTTCTTTCTCTTTCCCTCCTTTCTTTTCTTTGTCCTTACCTCCCTCCCCAGCTTTGCCTATTCTCAAGAGTCTTATCCTGCTTGTGAAAGGTATCCCAGAAGGGCCCAGCTTTTCTTTTCTTCTTTGATGATTGGAGGAGAACCTTCTTCTTCCCTCTCATCTCCCCCTCCACAGAATTGCATCAGTCATACCAGATGCAATTAGAGGTTGCCTGAGCAAGGAGACTCAGCTTTTTTTCCCCAGCCAGAAGGAGGGGCCTGATCCCTACCAGCTGATTTCTCAGCAGCTGCTTTGCCCACAAGAGCCCCTGGTGTGGTGCCAAACATTATTAAGTAGTGGTTCGGTGCATTTCCTTTCTGATAAGTGCACTTTGGCTGAATTTGATAGAGTGAATAGTCTTGGGACTATGCTTTCTGCTACCCGGATGAGGTGGGGTAGGGATGAAGAAAAGCAGGTCTGGTTAACTTCCTCTGTCAAAGCACCATTAATCTCCTCTGTGGGTTGGGGCATGGGGAAAGGTTTAAAGGGGACCAAATGTCAAGACAGCAAGGCTGGATCTGCCCCGTATTGAAAAGAGTGACCTAACTTCATTGTCCCATAGGCCCAGGGTCTGAAGCAGTCTGATTGGGACTCAAACATGAGAAAAAATTTTAATTGGATGTAGGATCATTGTTGCTCTTAAATTTTATCGACTAATACAATAAGGAAGCAAAGCCAGGAGACTATTAGCATAGATCTAGGGCTGGAAGGAAGCTTAGAGGTCATCTTGTTCAACCCCCTCATTTTGCCCATGAAGAAAATTATGCCCAGAAAAGTGAAGTGACTTCCTCAGGGAGTAAATAATGGCAGATGTAGATGAAGGCCCCTGCCTTCATAGAGTTTGTAGTTTAGAGAGACTCTGACCCCACCGTGGCCTCACAGACCTGAAGTTGGCACTTAGACAAAGCTGGAGGCCAGTTGCTTGGCCCCGTCATCTCTGTGATGCTGTAGGATGTCTGCTGAAGGTCAGGATGAGGGGGAAGTTGGGATGGCTCCAGTTACCACCACCCTCCCACGCTACCAACCACTACCAAGGGAGAGGAGGTGGATGTTGTGAACCAAGAGATTGGGAAACAGCCTGGGCTAATTTGAATTAGCTTTGCCCCTGGGGTTTGACCTGGATCCCAGATGTGGGGCTTTGGGACAAGGAAAATGTAAAGATAGCTCTAGGTCTCTGGTGGGAAGCTTTTGAGACCCCAGAATACCTTGCATTTTGATTTTATCTTGTTGCAGCCTGTTTTTTATCTTTGTCTGAGCTCCTTTTGCCATCTTGTAGAATGATTTTACTGGGCAGGGCGGAGTTTTGGAATGTATTTTCTATTAAAGAAATTGAGTATCTCATTTGCAGGTTTTGAGTGATCCATTGCCCTAGCCATGGAACCATGACGGGGATATGGTTTGGTTGGGCTAATAAAAGTCCTAAAAGTGACAGAAGGAGCTGTGGTATAATAGAAAAATGTTGGACCTGGAAGACTTGGGGTCCAGGTCTGGTCTCAGACACGTAGTAGCTGTGTGACCCTGGGCAAGTCACTTAACAGCTGTTTGCCTTTGTTTCCTCATCTGTAAGTGAGGGAATGGCCTAGGTGACCTCTTCTAGTTCTTCCAGTTCTAATTTGATGGGACTAGAGCCCCTTTGCCACTGGTGTCCAGAGGCAAGGTCAAGGTCGAGAATAAGATGTTTCAGCCTTTCTCCCTTTTGTACTTGTCCAGTCGACCACGTGGTCCCTGACCCAGAATCCAGCCTGACTGAAGCCTATGAGAAGTGGCGAGAGTGGGCAGACGGGAAGACCTGCTGTGACTACTCCTTGCATGTGGACATCACTCACTGGAATGACAGAGTCAAGCAAGAAGTCCAGAGCCTCATCAGGGACAAAGGTGAGTGAGGCAGCTTCCTTTCACCTTTGGCCCCTTAGAGGCACCTGTTTTCCACGGGCCCCATTTCTTAACTTTCCCCTTTCAGGGCAGGGAAGCTTTGGGAGATTCTGAGGCCTTGCCAGTAGGAGGGTGGCATTTGGGCCATGCCTCCCCTCAAGGCTCGAGTGGCACAAGGTGGGTCTTTGGCTTCAGGCTTTGGGCTAGGGGACACAAACAAAGCTCTTCTCTCCTTTTCTGAGGCATCCCGGCCCAAGCTCCCCCTCAAAGAGAGCAAATGAATCTGGGTCCCTGTGGAAAGGCTTTTGTTCTCCAAGGCCTTCTGTTAATAGCCCTATCAGTAAATACTGATTATGTACCAACTGTGTGTGCTCAGTATTAGAGAAGGGGAAGCCTTGGTCAGTGCACTCAAGGTATTTGCCGACAAAGTGCAAATACTTGGAAAGTGAAGCAATACAAGACAAATATATAGCGTGTCAAAAGGAAGTACCTGATGAATTGCCCACCGAGGCATGTAGTAAACAGTGTTCTGGGAGGGTAGAGGAGGAAAGATAATGGATTGGAGTGGCCTTGTGAAGAAAGAGAGACTCCCCATTGTACACCGAAATGTTCGTGTGTGTTAATTATTGCGGAGTTCATAATTAAAAAAAAGAAATTTAACTTTGAAAAAAGGACAGGCTTTGTCTCTGTTCCCTGACTTCCCCTCCTGAAACTGTACTAGCTCCTTTCCTCCCTCGCCTTTTTGGTTCACAAGTGTGGGAAAATCTACACTGACTAATGTTATGGGAACTCCCTCTACCAATGTTGGTCAACAACTCCTGTCTAATTTATAGTCTTAGAAGGTTGCCTGGTCAATCCATCAGCAAGATTTTACTTACTGCTATTATTACATTATAGCAATATATAATATACATAGCAATGATATATGGCATTATGATGTCATAGCAATAACAATAGCTAGCATTTTTATAATCCTTTGGAGTTTACAAATATCTTATTTCATTCTCATGAAAAACCTGGGACAAAGGTACTATTTTTACCCCTGCTTTACAGATGAGAGGAAACTGAGGTAAACAGTAGTTATGTGACTTGCCCAGGGTCACAACCTAGTAAATGTCTGAGACAAGATTTGAATTCAGGTCTTTGTGACTCAGGTCAAACACTTTATCCACTACACCACCTAGTTGCCCCTGTGTTAAATGCTGAGGGTACAAAAAAAAGGTGAAAACAGTCCATGCCCTCAAAGAACTCATATTCTAGTGGGGGAGACAACATGTAAACAGCTATGTACAAACAAGACAATACAGGATAAATTGTAGGTAATCCTTAAGAGGGAAGACAGTGGCATTAAGGGGATCAGGAATGGCTTCTTTCTGAAGGTGGTGTTCTAGGTGAGGTTTGAAGAAAGCCAGGAGGTAGAAACATCCAGGCATGGGGAACAGCCAATGAAAACGCACAGATGGAGTGTTTTATGCAAGGAGGCCAGTGTCACTGGCTTATGGATTAGATGGAGAGGAGTAGAGTGTAAGAAGACTGGAAGGGTCGGTCATGAAGGGCTTTAAAGGCCAGAGGATCTTCTCTTTGAAGCTGGAGGTAATGGGGAGCCAATTGGAGTTTATTGGAATAAGGGGCCGTGGCATGTTTAGACCCGAGCTTTGATGGCTGAGTGGAAGGTGGACTGGAGAGAGGAGGGACTTGAGCCAGAGAGAGCCCAATGGGCTAGTGCAGTGACTGAGGTCTGCACAGCACCTGGAAGTATTCTCGGAGAAGAGAGAATGCATGGGGCGTGGGGGGGGAGGGCGGTACATATAAGAGATGTCATAAAGATGGAATTGTCTTGGCCACATACTGCATATGGCAGTGTGGACAATGAGGAGTCAAGGATGGCCCTTTGGTTTCAAGCTTGGGTGACTAGAAACAATGGCGGTGCCCTTGGCAGTAATAGGGAAGTTAGAAAAAGGAGGTTGTTTGAGGGGAGATAATGAGTTCAGTTTTGGGTGTGCTGACTTTAAGGTGTCTTTAGTACATCTAGCTCGAGATGTCCAAAAGGCAGTTGTAACTGTGAAAATGGAGATGTTAAGAGAGAGAGGTCAGGGCTAGATACATGGTTCTAAGAGACTGAGAAGGACCAGTCAGGCAGGAAGGAGAAGGGAGAAGCTGATGTCAGGAAAACCTAGGGAGGAGAGAATATCCACCAGAGCGTAAGTGCCATCCATGGCTGCAGAGGCGGGAGGGCGGAGGATTGGGGGGAGCGGTCATTGGATTTGGCAGTTAAGAGATTACTGTTAACTTTGGATGGAGCGCTTTTGGTTGAGTAATGAGCTTGGAGTACAGACAGCAGAAGGTCTGACATCAGAGGAGAGGAAAGGGAGCAGAGTCCTCATTAGAGATTCTTTCTCCAAGCCCTGAAAGGGAGGAGAGAGGCAGGACAGTGGCTAGTGGGGATGGGCAGATCGAGTGAGGGTTTTTAAAGGGGCCTGGAGAGGGTAAGTGCTTTCCCCTCGACATGCTCCTGTTTTTCATGACCCTCCTTCATCTGTAACAGGAGAGGGAATCCCCTGGAGAAGAGATGCCCCACATCCCTTCCTCCACTGCCTTTGGAGACGACAGGGGAATCTCAGATATCCTGAGCCCCCTAAGCAAGAAGCCTGTGGCTTGAGGAGCAGAGCAAAGAGATCTTTCTTAGTGGAAAAAGATATTGATTAGTTCACCTTAGCTCTCCCTTTCTCCAGTGTGGAACAAGCAACCAGGCTTGCTGAGGTCCCTTCCTGCTCTGCGTGAATAAACTTAGGATCCTAAGATACACACACATGAGAAGTTGTTCACGGCTCAGCAGCACCTTGGAAGGATGTTTCTCGTGAAGTGCTCCAGTAATGTGCACTTGGTCTCTTGTGCTTTTTCAGTAATTTTAATGACCTCCTTGGATAAAAACATAGTTGGCATGCTTATCAAATGTGCAGATGACACGAAGCTAGGAGGGATAGACACAACTCATTGGGTGAGCCAAAAGATTACAACATTGGGTTGGACCAGATAGTCCTTTCCAGCTTAGATCTTATTTTTTTGCTTTTTGGAGGGTAGAGGGCGGGGCAATTGGGGTTCCAAAGTGACTTGCCCAAGGTCACACGGCTAGTAAGTGTTAAGTGTACAAGGTCAGATTTAGACTCAGGTCCTCCCAACTCTAGGGTCCGTGCTCTATTCACTGCACCACTTAGCCACCCCCAAGCTTAGATTTTGCCAAACTGTAATCAGTGTTGTCTGTTCTTTAGAAAACAAACTAAGTATTCTCCTTCCTGCCATTTGTGAACTGAAAATAAGCCTTTCCTTGTGGCTGTTGAATTTCATGTTATAGATGTGAGGAACTTCCTAGTGTTTTAAGGATGTGTGGGAATCCTCATCACACTGTATCTTCTTGGTGTTTGACAGAAGTGGTCTATTAAAAGAAAGGAGAGTCATCAGCCTGGTACATTGGAAAGAGGGCCAGGTTTGGAGTCCAAGGCTGTGGGCGCCAGTCTTGGGTGTGACCTTGGGCATGGCTTTTCATCTTTCTTGGCCTTAGTTAATTATGTGCAAATGAGGCATTTAGACTAGTTGGCATCTGAGGTGTCGTCTAGCTCTAAATCTGTGGTTCTGTGGTCTTGGTCACTCATTCATTTCGTTTATTCATTGGACAAACTTGTATTTAGTACCTGACTATGCAGAACACTGTGCTAAGTGCGAGAGATTGCTGCCTCCTGGAGCATGCAGACTGAGATACTTGGATAACTCTAGTGAACAATGCTACATTAGAGAATTTAATGCAATTAATAAGGTGCCATGAGAGGGCTAGGAAGGTTGTTTGACAGGAAGATTAAGACGACCCTTCATGAAAGAGGGTAGGAATTTAAATTTAAATTAAATTTAAAGGGTAGGAATTCAGAAGTTGAATTGGGCAGCTAGGGGGCACAGTGGGTAGAGCACTAGGCTTGGAATAGGGAAGACTCATCTTCCTGAGTTCAAATCTGGTCTCGGACATTTACTGACTGTGTGACCCTGGGCAAGTCGTTTAACCCTGTTTGCCTCAGTTTCCTCATCTGTAAAATGAGCTAGAGAAGGAAATGGCAAACCACTCTAGTATCTTTGCCAAGAAAACCCCCAGTGGGGTCATGAAGAGTTGCACATGACTGAAACGACTGAACTCCTGGCAGAGGGAGCAGCTAGAGAAAAGATAGGGAGGTGGGAAATGTGCCCAGAGGAAAGTAATGTTAGAATGCAGGGAAGGTAAGATGGGGCTGGATTATGGAAGGAGTTGAATGTGGAGCAAAGAATTGGAACTTTATTTATGCACTAGGGAGCCACTGACTGTTTTTGAGCAGTGGAGCTGTGTGATGGAGCTGTGCCTAAGTGAAGTCCTTCTGGAAGTAGTGTGAAGGTTATATTGCAAGTGGGGGAGGGAAACTGGAATTAGGAAGACCTGCTGGAGGCTTTTGTGGAATAGTTCAGGCAGATGTCTGTAAAAGCTTGTAGTGAGTACAATCATGGGCTTCTAGATTTATACAAGGCCCTCAGAGGCCACTGAGTCCAACTCCCAGAGAAGTTAATTGACTTACCCAAGGTTATATAGGTAGCAAATGTCAAAGGCAGGATTTGAGCCCAAGTCTTGTGTCTGTAGAGCCTGTACCCTTCAGAGAGACTATGGAAGATTGGGCACCACATTTCCCTCTCACTTGTTTCTCTCCTCCCTCTGACCTCTGCCTTTTTTTTTTTTTTAACAGGTGTCAACTCCTTCATGGTTTACATGGCTTACAAGGATTTGTACCAGGTCTCCAACACAGAGGTAACAATGACTTGGCCATCTGGTTTGGGAGTGCCTGGCTGGGGCTGGTTTATCCAAGGCCTCAGTTTCTTTGGCCCTGGGGAGTGCAGTGGTTGCCCTTGGAGACAGCCAGAGTTCCATCTGAATCTAGAGCAGCTCCAGCTGCATATTTAATAAGGTAGTAGGCAGGCTTCCCACAGTCCTGGGGAGCCAGAGCTGGAGTAGCCATGGGTGGCAGCCTCCTTTGAAAGACAGCTGGGGGGGAGTCTTCTGTATCTCCTTCTATTGCTCCCCTCCTTCACTACACAGCCTCAGCTTGGTGTAGTCCTGGACAGGGTGTGGGATGTCTCACCTCAGCAGAGTTAGGGGTGTTCTGTGTTAGGGGGATTTATACCAACCTGTCTCTGACTGCTTTTCCAAGTAGGTCCTCGGGGATGCAGGAGTTGTGGGGAGGGACGTGGTTGACTGGCCCTGTGATTCCCAGGGGAAAGGGAAGTCCAGATCAGAGACTCTCTGAGAACCAAGGTAGTTATGAATCACCAGATGTGTTACTAACAAGTCCCAAGGCTGTCTCCATCCCACTTAGGAGATGGCATAGGCCCAAATCTGAGAAGCCATCCAGGATATAAAGGAAATACATTCCCCCTTGAAACCCTCTCTCCCAAGATTCCTTTTGGAATCTGTCTTCTTCTGGCTGCCAGAGCCAGTTATGGTGCCGTGGTTTCCAGTGCCAATTGCGCCAACCAGAGCCTCAAGAAGAAGGTTTTCCTTTGGGCATTTGAAGGTCCCCTTTCAAGATGTTCAAAAGCATAGGCTTTCAAATGAAGACAACTGGTACCCTTTTCCATTTCAGCTCTACGAGATCTTTAGCTTCCTCGCAGAACTGGGAGCCATTGCTCAGGTTCACGCCGAAAATGGAGATATCATCGCACAGGTAATTGAACAGCCAATGAGCATGTGCTTTCCATCTGGCTCCCTAGGCTTCTCTCTGCTGGATTGACCGTAGGCCGCTGGATAAGAGATTTAGAACTGGGAGGGACCATAGAACACACCGAGTCCTACTTCTGAGGTCCACAGTGGTTCAGGGACTTCTTGGTAAATGTTTGAGGCAGGACTTGAGCTCAATGCTTCCTGACTCCAGATTCAGTGTTTTTTCTACCACACCAAAGTCTCAGCTTCGGTTTCCTTTTCTATAAAATGGGGACAGCAAAAGCACCTACTTCACAGGGCTGTTGTGAGGTTCAAATGAGCTTTTATATATATATATATATATATATATATATATATATATGTAATTTTATGAACTTAATATTGTTGGGGCACTGGGTGGCACAGTGGATAGAGTGCCAGGCCTGCAGTGAGGGAGACTCATCTTCCTGAATTCCAATCTGACCTCAGACGTTTCCTAGGCGTGTGACCCTAAGGAAGTCACTTAATCTTGTTTGCCTCAGTTTTCTCAAATGAACTGAAGGAGAACAAGGCAAACCAGTCTAGTATCTGTGTCAAGCAGACCCCAAAGGGGTCAGGAAGAGTTGGACGTGACTGAAACTATTGCACAACAACAAGGTTTAACAGCAGCAACACAGGGCTTAAGCCCAGATCATTTGATCCCCAGTACATTGCCCTTTCCACAGCTCTGTGTTGCTGTCCTGAAAGTTCCCGGTGATTTTTCCTGCAGTGAAGACAACACTCAGTTGCTTGAGAGTCATTATCCTAAAAGGAAATCCTTTTTGGAGCACGATCTATGTCAGGGTGGAAAAGGGGAAATGATTTTTTTTTAATTTACTGAACCTGATGGGGACTATAGAAGTTATGCCTTGAGATGCTAAAAGAATGTATTTTAAAGATGTGCTGGAGAAATTCCATTGATTTCCTGGGCATATTGAGTGACCTGTCCTAAGAGTGATGAAAGCTAAGCCCCGAAGCCCGAGCGGATCATTTGTAAGGAAGCAGGAAGTGCTATCTGGTTGCTAAATGGGTTAGATGAATAGATGTATTATGCAAAAGAACTAGCCCGGCTTGGGCTTGCACGTATCCAGCAATGGAGGCTCTCAGAAGGAAGGGAATGGAACAGATGGGCCAGCTCTTTGTTAGCAGAAATAACACCTCGACTTTCTGCAGTCCGGCTATGAGCCAGGTGGGAGTGAGGAGATTGGTGTTTCCCCATTTTGCAGAAATGAGGAAACTGAGCCTCAGAGTGGATTTTGAAGGACTTTCACATGGAGAGAGGGTTTAGGCTGGTGCACTGAGGGGCAAAGCTTTCCAACAATGAGTGCCTTCCAAAAGTACAGGGTGTTGGCTACCTCCAGAGGGCACGAGTTCCTCCTTGTCACTGACATGGATGTGTGGATGGTCAAGGTGGCTGTAGGTGGCTGAGGTAGACAGTGACTTGCCCAAGGTCATACAGCTATAAAGTGTCTGAGGTCAGATTTGAGCTCAGGTGCTCCAGACTCCAAGCCCAGGGCTCTATCCACAGCACCACCTAACTCTTTTTCTCAGAAGTTTTCCCAGGCTTGGTGAACACACCCCCCCAGAGTGGGGGTAAGAATGTGCTTAGACCCATCAGGACTTGGAGTGGTTCCAGTTAGGGGGACCTTCCCTCTAGCTCTCTGTCACTGGCCTTGTCTGTCGGGCAGAGCTCTCCCTGTGTAGCTGTCAGACTCTGGATCTTATCCTGTTTGGGGAAGATGAAGGGACGTTGTGTCCTGTCAGTGCTCTTAGGACCGTGGGGGACAAGTAGCTGTGTGCATGGGGAGCTGTGACACCATCTTTCCACGTGCTGCCAGAGGTGGTCCACACACCTTGTGGGGGGGCCAGAAAGGAGGAGAATTCACAGCACTCACCCTTTGAGTTCCATAGCTGCTTCATCAGGATTCTCCATAGACCTGCAGGCAGAATGGTCTAGTGGATAAGGCCCTGCCTGGTCTTTGAAGTTCCATTGCTATTCTAGATACTTCCTAGCTGTGTGATCTTGGGTAAGTTACTTAACTTCTCTGTTCCAGCCACAATTTCCTTATCTATAACATAAGACAGTTAGACTTAATGACCTCTGCGCTCCCTACCAAGTCTAAATCTATGCTACGTTGAAAGTATATGGTAGCCTTTTCAAAGAAACTCCCTTCCCTGTCTTTCTTCCTAAGACAGTGTGCCTTTGAGTCTGAGTTTCTTGATGCCAAAGGGCCTTTGGAGCTCATTGCCTCCTTGCAAACAAGAAACGATTGAGGGCACTTTTCCATTTGGAGGAATTTCTAGTATTGTTTATTAAGTTTAGTCTTGGCTATGAGAGATCTTGTTGTCTAACAGAAGACAGCAGATGTACTCTGGGATTTCGAAATCCGTATGTAAAAGGAACTAAGAAGAAACAAACTTGGCTCCTTTTAGTACAGAGCAGAAAAACTAAAAACCTCCATTGCAGGATTGTAGATTAACAGCAGAATCTAAAAGCCTGGACAGGCGCTTGTGGCACTTCTGCAGCTGGTCTGCCTAAAGCTCACCTAAGAGTGTCATCAGTAGGTGCTTGGCTGGCATTTGGGAAATGGAAAGCACCTTGGAGATCATGGAATGAAACCCCCTCATTATAAGGCTTGTCCTGCATTCAGCTGCAGCCTGGGCAGTAATGTCACTTGAGCTGGGAATTCTGGAATATATTAGGGCTAAACAGATTGAGTATGTCCACGCCCCATAGGGTGAGCCTCCATAAGTATGGGGCTGTCAGGCTGCCTAGGGAGAGTCGAATCGGCCCAAGTGGGAAACAGAACATGTCAAAGCTTCTGAGGTGACTGGGGATGGAATCAGTGAGGAGGTGATGTAAATCCAGCCTGGGTGAGATTGGGAAGACTCAGTTTTCCAAAGAGAGAGAGAAGAAAGAAGGGAGGTGGAGAGGAACACACACACACACACACACACACACACACACACACACACACACACACACACACACACACACACACACACTCTGGGACCAAAGTTTCACAGTTGAATAGTTTAGGCACTACTTGTACAAGGAAACATATAAAAAATGAATCACCTCAATGTCCAGTCCATTTTTGTTTTTTTGCTTTTTCATAAGAATGAAAAGGCAACAGGAAAAATATTGCCTGGTGAATCTTACTGGGTCCCTGCTCTTCATATGCTCTCAACACCTCGTTGCTCCCAAACAAAGGAAGGCCTTCTCATTCCCGTGGAGATGAACACTTCAAAGGTGTATGTTATCTCCACTTTTCACCCCAGAATGACCAAAGCTAGCTTCCAGGACAATAGGCCAGACTCTCAGTGTTTCTATGCATTCTTGGAATGAAGCTTGTTATTTTAAAAGTGAATCAGGATGGCCTGTCACAGACCATTCCAGGATCATGGTCCTGATTTGATAGCCCATAAACCCACTAGCTCAGCAGCCTTCTTCTGGAGAGCGAGGAAGGTGGTTTGTGAATTTAGAGGTCAGGATGTGATTTGTAGGGTCTCAGAATTTAGAAGTGGAAGGAAGAACTTTAGAGATTATCAAACTCTTTATTTTGCAGATAAGGAAACTGAGGTCCATAGAAAGCAAGTAACTTGCATCAAGTTTATACAGGGAGCCAGTAAGAGAGCTAAGATTTGAACACATGTCCTTGGACCTCAAATCCAGCATTCCTCCCACTGTGTCACATTGGTACTCTCTTATCTATGTAACTTAGGTTTCCAAAGTATCCTAGAACTTATCTTGGTTTGAAGGGGACTGGTTTGAGTCAAACTAATTAGTAACATTATTTGCTTTTTTTTTTTGAAGGGAAGGCAGGACAATTGGGGTTAAGTGACTTGCCCAGGGTCACACAGCTAGTGTTTTGTGTTAAGTGTCTGAGGCCAGATTTGAACTCAGGTCCTCCTGACTCTAGGGCCGGTGCTCTATTCACTGTGCCACCTAGCCACCCCTCTAACATTATTTAATTATAGTTATCCCCACTGCATGGTTTTCCTGCCAACTAGCGAGTGAAGATGGGGGTTGCGTCCAGAGGAGGTGGAACCAAAGAGAGGAATGAGTGAGGATGGGCTTCCTAAAGACTTCCTGAGTTGCAGAGGGGGACATGAAAAGTTCTTGAGTTCTTGGCCTTGTGTTGCAGATGGTTCAGTAGGGAAGGTTCAGAGTACAGTGAAGTCTCTCTAGGCCAATTCTAGTGTAGCTGAACGATGAAGTGCTCAGCAGATGCAATCACTCTTCGCTTAAGGGTATTGCCCTTTTCCTGGAGGACCTTCCTGCGTTATTTTGTGGTTTTTGCATGTGCATGCTTGGAATATGTGTGATTTCAGCAGTGTCTGTGTTCTGTGGTTACCACCCCCCCAGCAGCATAGCAGATGAGTCCTAGTGCATTGTCTGTCTACACATGTAGCACAGTCACCACCAGCTTAGTGTCAGAGGTGAAATACGGAGAAGTGGTAGGTCAAACACATAGGATCTCACTGGCTTGAAGTAAGAGATGAAAATATAATTTGGCCTTGAGGGGCAGCTATGGTGCAGTGAATAGAGCACCAGCCCTGGAGTCAGGAGGACCTGAGTTCAAATCCAGCCTCAGACACTTGACACACTTACTAGCCACATGACCTTGGGCAAGTCACTTAATCCCAAATGCCCTGCCTTCCGTCCTCCAAAAAGTATGCCTTGAGCAGCAAGAGCTAGAATGTAAGGACTGGATTGGATTTCGGGGATTACAGAGTTTAAGTAGGAAGGAAACACAGAGGTCGTTTGGTCCAACATCCTCATTTTGCAGATGAAGAAAACAGAGGCCTGCGGAAGTTCAGTTGACTTGCCCAAGGTCATACAGATAGGCATCAGAATGGGCACTTGAACCCGAGTTAGCAGCTCTCACCGTGTGCCACAGTGCCTCCCGAGGTTCAGATCTCATCTCTGTGGCCTAGGTGCGTTGTCTTGTTCAGGTGGTTTCCTCTCTCTGGGCCTTGGCTTCCTTATCCAGAAGTTGGGAGAAGTTGTGCTCAGCAGCTCCCTGACCGTTCTGGTTAGAGATCTTGTGCTTCCATTTTCTTTTTCCATCCTTAGATGGGAACCTTCTCCAGAATTCTACACCTTTTTAATTGATGGAGTTAATTGGTATCTGTTGACATCAGGCTTTTTTCCTCCCTCTAGGAACAAACCCGGATGTTGGAGATTGGGATAACTGGCCCTGAAGGCCATGTGCTGAGTAGACCAGAGGAGGTAAGAGGCAGAAACAAAGGAAAGAAACCAAAGCTGGGGCTAGCCACCTTCCTCGCTGGGCCCTCCCTGCAGAATACTCTTATCAGAAGCAGGTTTTACTCCTCCTGTCCTGCAGCTTGTTTTGTGTCAGATCCATTTATGTTTGGCAGTCACTCCTAGTGTGTGTGCTGCCCTCCCACCTCCCCCACACAGCTGCGTGTTGGCTCACATGTACATTTGTGCACACACTCATCCTGGAGATGGAGAAAAATCAATAAAGAGATGGAAACTGTATTGTAGTATTTTATCAAAGGCTGTCTTTGGCCAACACAAGCAGAGAGTGCATCCAGATTGGAAAGGGATTGCCAAAAGAGAGGAATATCTCCCTTCTACTCTCATTAAGGCAGGTGAAATCCATGGACCTTTGGGCACGGCAGTGGGTGGGAAACTTCTGAATTCCTTCACTGAGGATTCATCTTCATGGTCCTGTATTTCAGTTTTTTTCCAGTCCCAAGAACATTGACTTAAACTGTCTATGGGGCACGTGTGTGATTGAGAAATTATTTCAGCTGCTTTCTAACATGCTGTAGGTTCTGTGTTCTTGCTTATTAAATATCCCATGTCCTCCAAAACTACAGTTACCAGGATTCCCTCCCATTCTGGAATTGATCATTCTTTTGAATAACAATGATCTTTGTATCATCATGAGTGTAAGAGCTAATATTTGTATAGCTCTTTGGGGCTTGCAAAGCGCCTTTATTTAATTTCATTTAATCTTCACAACAGCCCTGTGAGGTAAGTGCTAGTATTATCCCCCTTTTATGGATGAAGGAACTATGGCTGAGAGAGGTTGACTTACCTGGGATTATCTAGCTAGAAAGTGTTGGAGGCAGGATTTTGACTAATTTTTTCCTGCTCAGCATTTGTGCCCCTGTAAAAGCCAGCGGCCTCCTATTTCCTTCTCTATTAGGCTCAGGGTTGGTGAGGGGATGGGGGGGGATGTGGAGAGGGGAGTACAGTAGAAGGGTCTGTACAGGGGTCACCAGAAGTAGCTCTTACTTGACACAGTGGCATCTGCCTGTAGGACTGGGAGCTGTTTGCTGCTGTGGCAAATAGGTTGACAGCGTAAAGGCTGGCTTGCTGGCAATATGGAATGGGCCCCCTAGAACTCATTCTGGATCTTGCCTATAAATGGCAAGGGAACTCCCTTCCTGTTCCACAATTCTAAGCTGATGTAGGTGACAGGAGGCAGAAACTCCCTAAACAGAAGTGTCTGGTTCTCTCCTGTTCTGCCCCCCCCCCCCCGCCCCCGACCTTGTAATGATCCCTTCTCTTTGCTGTTACTTGAATTTGTCACTGGAATTCATTAACAGCTTTTGACCCTGGCTTATAGGCCAGATACATCTTGCCTGTGAAGTCAGTCACCACCATGTGGGAAACAAAGCCAGATTGATTCCACAGGGTAGGTTGGTTTGGGCTAATCGGCGCCATTCTAGAAACCATCTCTAAAGGCTAACCACTGAGGAGATGTGCTTGCAAGATAGAGTCCTTCAGCTGGGTCACCGAGGGAGTCTGCAGTGGGCCAGGGGCCAGGGGATTTCAGCGAAAGGCCTATTTTTGCCTTCTCTGGTTTGGCTCCCTCTCTCTTTTCCCCTTTCTTCTTTTTAATAAGAGGCCTTTCAGCTGTAGCATCTGTCAGAACCTTGGAAGTCCTTGTGGGTGAAGTCAGAGAGGGTGACGTAACCTTCCAAAGATAGGTTGCCAAAGTGCTGGAAAGCCACACCGTGCTGGGAGAGAGGGAGATCAAAGGCCAGGGCTGAGGTCATAGGGAGCTGAAGTGGTCAAGACCACTGCTCAGAGGGAGGCGTTATCAGGGAACAAGGCCTGCCCTCTCTAGTTCAAAGCATACCTCGACTGTACCTTGAGTGGTGCCTTCTAGCCCTGGAATCCAGAGGCTCCACAGAGAAACCAGAGAAGATAATAGTCTGAGAGATAACAGAGAGTCATCTCAAAGCCCAATGTCACCTTTCTTCCCCAGACGGAAAAAGTAGCTTGTGATGAGTACAGACTCAACTACTCAGACTTAGGTTGTCTGCAAGCTATATTCTTCCCAGTGTATTTTTTTTTAAATTACCAATTAAAATTGGTTGATTTTAAAATAAATTTAATATATACCTAAAATAGGTAAAGGCTTTTAAAAATAAGGCATTTCCTGCTTCATTTTCCCTTATGCAAAGTAAAACATTACAGAAAACCTATCAACAGTTGTACAAAACCTTCCCACTGTATTCTTTTGTAAAAAATTAAAACGATTTTATTTTAAAATAGGTATAATAAATATATACACCAAATAGGTATAGACTCTTAGAAATGTCACTTCCTGTTCCTCTTGCAAAGTAAAACATTTTTTAAAGAAATAATTTAGTTTTAGTTTTCAACATTTACTTCCATAAGATTTTGAGTTTTAAATTTTCTCTCTCTTCCTTTCCTCCTTCCAACCCAAGATGGCATGCGATCTGACATAGGCTCTACTTATATATTCATATTAAACCAAAGTAAAACATTTACAGAAAAGCTGCCGACATTTGTACAAAACCTTCCCATTGTATTCTTTTCAAAAAAGTTAATTAAAATTGATTTATTTTAAAATAAGCATAATAAATATATGTATATATGTATATATACATACACACATATATATACACATAAACATATGTATATGTATATCTGTATAAAATAGGTACAGACTTTAAAAAATCATGGTCATTTCCTCCCCTGCAGCAAAGTAAAACATTTACACAAACTAGCTGTCACAGCCATCCCACATCTACTGATACATATATAACATCTTGTACCCATAGTCCCCCAATTCTCTACTACCTTCTGCTTCGGTTCAATTTGAAAAAAATTCATTAATCATTTCTGAGTACAAGATACTGCAATTAGATGCAGACAGAAATAACCAAGATCACTTTCTACTGTTGAGCTTTCTGCCGGACTGTATGTGGCACATGCACACATCGTAGAATTATGCCTGGAAGGTACCCTGAGGTTACTAGTTCCCTCATATCACAGACATGGAGACTGAAGGCCAAGGAAACCAAGAGATAGGATAACTGATAACTTTGGAGGAATCACTGAGGTAATGAATGTGAAAGGGCTTTGTGATACCTAATGACTGAATCAAGTACAGTTTATAACAGTTTATAGGCTGTGCTCCAGAGTCCCAGCTTTGGGTTTATAAGGATTGGATTGGGTCTTGGGGGCGTCCTGCATATTGTTCCCTTAACCAGCCCCTTGGACTTGACCCTGCGATCCTTTTACTCAGAAGATACCAGGGTTTCAAGCTGTGGTTCAGCTGATGTTTGCTGATTGTTTTAGACAGACATACTGGTACTGTGACGATGTTTTCCCATAGGGGTGGGGTGCACCATTTAGTGGGATGGTAAGATAAAGACTGTAATATTTTTTCAGCCTTGTTTAAGTACAGACGTGGCAGGGGTATTTACTTAGCAAACAGAGCCAGCTGAAAAATTCAGTTTCCTTCTCTTAGCTCATGACCACTCATCCCCATGAGGAATGGTGCCTGAGCTCTGGGAGCTTTGTTGGGGTGGGGGGTCCCTGTCCTATCTGATGTCTGGGTTCCTTTCCTTCCAGCTGGAAGCTGAGGCTGTTTTTCGGGCGATCACCATTGCCAGTCAAACCAACTGCCCTCTCTACATCACCAAGGTCATGAGCAAGAGCGCTGCAGACCTCATCTCTCAAGCCCGGAAGAAAGGTGAATTGTGCTCTTGGCCAGGGTCCCGCACCTCTCACTCCGTTCCTCTCCTTCCTGGCCACCTTGGTCAGTGTCCCAGGTGTTTGCTCTCCTGAGCATACACTTGTGGGATTTAGGATCCTAGCTCTAGAGGTGCAAAGGACCTCTGATATCAGTGTACCTAACCCCTTATTTTACAGATGAGGAAACCGAGGGCTAAGGAGACCCTTCCCAGTCTATCCTGGGAACTTGTTTACACATCCTCAAGGTCGTTCACTGCTAACTAGGCCCATTCTTCCATTGTCTCTGGAAGGAGAAGGTTGCTTTAAAAGCTGACTGGCATTTATCAAGACCTTGTCCCTCCACCTGACCGGTAGATGGCTTGACCCCAGAATGAATGGTCTGTGGGTAGTTATGAAAGCTATGGGATAGACGGTGAATGAGAAGTCAGGGAAAGGTAGGAGAGAGGAGAAAGGGAATGGCTTCAGAAGAATCCAGCGGGTCTTCTGCTTCAGGTGAATGCTAATGACCATGTCATTAGGTAGTAAGGAAATGTTTTGGGTAGAGGAGATGCTGTGAGAACAAATAGTAGTTTAAATACCACACTTTGGGCTAAATCCCCAAAACTCCACATGTAAGTGATTGCGGTTGCCAAAAATAGCCCAAGCTGCCTTTTGATGCTCAGCTTCCCTGAGGGTGGGTGGCTCGTTCTTGTGGGTAAGAACTCTCTGTCTAGGCAGCCCTGAAATTCACTTGGGTTCCCTGTATTACCCACTTGACAACAATTCTTGTGTGTGTGTGTGTTTTACTATGGTGTTAAACATGTCATCTGACACAATATTGTTTTTCCTTGATGCCTGAGTCGCAAGAGGGCCAGATCTTGGAAGAGGGCCCAAGTTTCTCCTGTTCCACTCCTTCCTTTCATGGAGAAAAGTAGAAGCTAGGCAAATGTATGCAAGCCTGCAAAGCCATTCTAGGGACCACTTCTCCATCCTGGTTCTCATGAGTATTTCTCTGTCCTGTCAGGTTCTGCTTTGAGTGCTGTGCTTTTGGATGGACTTGACCTTGGGTTCTGTTTTCTTAGATTGATCTGTTCCTTTACTAGGGAGGAAGTTGCTCAGTCTTTGGCCTCAAATAAAGATTGCTCAGGAAAAGATGAAATAAGATTTAGAGCCAGAAGGGAGTTTTAAGGCCTGTTGGGCCAAACCCCTTCATTTCACAATTGAGGAAGTGATTTATAGTGTTGAATCTTTGCTCAGACCCTACTTCATGCAGATCTGATATAGGGCGTCATAGGGCCAATAAACTGAGTGTCAAGGGAAAGAAAGCATATTTTAGTAAGGAAAAAATCTGACCCTGGAGAGGGAGTATGTCCCTGAAGCTTTTTTTCCCTTTTCTGTCTCAGGGGAAGAGAAAAGATAATCCTGAGCTGGGAGACTTGGTAGCTTTCATGGTCAGTGTTGATTGAGTTGCTAATGGATTTTGGAGGTCTTTGGGGACCCAGCTTCTGAGAGTGGCTCCTTAGGGACTAAATGCCTCTGGCTGTCAGAGCTTGGATAAGTTTTCTTCTTTTCTCCACCATTGTATCCTTCTTACTATTTCTCCAAATAGTTGTTTTTCCTTTCATTTTTCTTCATTCTTCATTTCTTCATTCATCTGCATTTTTCAGTTGAATTAATATTTATAGAGAGCTCCCGGAGCATCAGTCAGATTAACATCAACACATCTGGTTTCATCATAGTATGCTAGACATTCTTAAGCCACGCCTCTTCTGTAGCCTCAAGGAGGAGACTTTGGGTAGAGGAAGAAAGAGAAATTAGAATTAGAAAGGGTGGGGCTGAATGTGGTTCTGACCAAATGGGGGAGAGAGCTGATAAATACCAGCTTGGGTCTAATAGTAGATTTCAGTGCTCATCAACTTTTTTCCTTTTAAAAATAATTTTGGGGGCAGTTAGGTGGCTCAGTGACTAGAACACCAACCCTGGAGTCAGGAGGACCTGAGTTTGAATTCGGCCACTCAACACTTGCTAAATGTGTGACCTTGGGCAAGTCGCTTAACCCCAACTGCCCTGCCTTGCCCCCTCCAAAAAGCAAAAAAAATTAAAATAAAATAATTTTTATTGTTTTATTTTTATAGTCAAGAGTTATTTAGTAAGCATTTATTACATTCCTATTATATGCCAAGCTCTGTGCAAAACACTGGGGAATTAAAGAAAGACAAAAAACAGTCCCTGCTCTCAAGGAGCTACCAGTCCCTAATTAGGGGAGAAATTGTATGAATTCCAAACAAGAATTGTATTAATATACGAACAAGATATATGTAGGATCATTTGGTGATAATCAGCCTAAGGAAGGCACTAGCATTAAAGGGGATTAGAAAGGCTGCTTGCAGAAAGGGGGATTTTAGCTAAACTTGAAGGAAGCCAGGAAAGCTACATTCTCCAATATATCCCTCTCTCCCAGCTCATAAAAAAAGAAAAACCCAGAAAACATCTAGCAAAGCTAGCTAACACCTCAGAAAAGTCTGATCTCACCTCTAGTATTTTATCTGTAGAGTATCCCATTGTATCTCTTTCCGGGATCAGACTTGGTCATTTGTCATTTAAATACATTCAGTTTCCGTCATTTTATTCTTGTGGTTCTTTGCATTTACAAGATTGCAGTCCTTGTAGATAGTGTTTTCTGGGTTCTGCTCATCCTGCTTTCATGTAAGTGCCTTCCATGCTTCTCTATATTCATCATTCCTTACAGCATAATAGTTTCCATTGTATTTATGTATCATAACTTGTTTAGTCATTCTTCAATAATCTCATCTACTTTCTGATGAGTGTTTGCCTTTAACCTTTCTTAAGTGTCTTCTATGTGCTAAGCACTGGGGATGCAGAGACTGCCATCCCTCTACTTTTCTGAGGTTCTCCAGGGATAGAGTTTCGAAGCTTTATTCCTTAGCCTCAGCAATCCCCTAGATTGCTGTCATTCACTGTTCTTCTGCTAGGACACGTATAAGTAAAGTCAGATGGGATTCCCTCTCCCATCAATGGGGCTTCCTCATCAATCTGCAAGGACAGATGGTGAATGAGAAGTCAGGGTAGGATAGAACAGACGAGAAAGGGAATGGCTTCAGAAGAATCCACTGGGATTTCTGCTTCAGGTGAATGACAATTGTCAGGCCATTAGGTAGTAATGAAATATTTTGGGTGGAGGAGAAGCCTTGAGAGCAGAACAGTAGTTCAGATCCCACATTTTGGGCTAAGTCCCCCAGATCTCTGGAGGCTTTAATTCCTTGCTTGTCCCCAGAGTTTTTCTTGATGTTCTTGGCCCACTCCTTGCCTAGGATTGAGGTGATGAAAAAAGGCCGGAGGTAATCTTTCTTCTGTTGAGAAAGCTTTGGCTTTGGGGCGGCAGGGGAAAGTCCTTACCCAGATCAGGTTCTAGTTATTCCTGTTGACTTCGGGGAGATGATGAGCTCAGGTCCTCCTGGCAGACTGGCTTCGGGTACTTGTCCTCACTGTTTTCTAACCTGTGATGTCATTGGCTTAAGGATCTCCCATGAGCTTCTTCCTGTAGGTCTGTACCTGCTCTGTACTCTATAATCTTAGGGACCTGCCTGGGGGGTACTAAGAAGCTAATATCATAATTACCGTAATAGCTAGCCTTTTTATTGTCCTTTAAGGTTTGCAAAACACTTGACAAGTATTATTTTATCATAACAACAGTGGGAAATAAATATTATTATTTGCATTTTGCACATGAGGAAACCAAGGCTGACAGAAATTAAGTGACTTGCCTAGGGCCACACAGCTAGGTAAGCACCTGAGGTTGGTTATGAGCTCAGGTGTTCCTGATTCTTGGCAACCAGGTGGCGCAGTGGATAGAGTGCCAGGACTAGAGTCTGGAAGACATCTTCCTGAGTTCAAATCTGGCCTCAGATACTAGCTGTGTGACCCTGGGCTAGTCACATAACCCTTTGCCTCAGTTTTCTCATTTGTAAAATGAGCTGGAGAAGGAAATGACAGAATACTCTGGTATCTTTGCCAAAACCCCAAATGGGGCACAGAGTCAGACTCATGACACATGATGACTCAACAGCTTCTTGACTTCAGGTCTGACACTCTAACCACTGTGATCCCTTATCAGACTTGCCCAGGATCCCACCACCAATATGTGTCAGAGGCGATCTGTGAACCCAGGTCTTCTAAAAACACCTCTCTCTTTAGGAAAAATCATTAATAAATCAGACCTGATTTATTACATGTCTATTTTACAGTATTTGTATTACATAAACTTACTGACATTATTACATACATCTGCCTCATACAAGATTCTCCTTCTCTTTCTACCCTCTAGGAAATGTGGTGTTTGGTGAACCCATCACGGCCAGCCTTGGCACAGATGGGACACACTATTGGAGCAAGAACTGGGCCAAAGCTGCTGCTTTTGTGACATCTCCCCCACTGAGCCCCGACCCCACCACTCCGGACTACATCAACTCCTTGTTGGCAAGGTGGGTGCCAGCTGATGATGATGATGGTGATTGTGTGTGTGTGTGTGTGTGTGTGTGTGTGTGTACATAGACATACTTTATGCATCATCTCTTATTCTTTAGAAGTATCTTGGGATGTAGGTTAAGTGACTTTTCCAGGGTCACACAGAAGGTGTCTCAGGGAAGATTTGAATTCAGTTCTCCCTAACTCCCAAGTCCAGTACTGTATTTCACCTAGATTCCCTGTAGGGTAGTGCTTCAAGTGCACATACCAATAATGCTGCCAGAATGTGAAAATGCAAAAGGGGGTCAGCAGTGGAAAAAGCTTAAGCCTCCTTGCCAAAGAGTGGCGTTGGGGGGAGGAGGAAGAAGCAGAAGGTAGAGTGGAGTCAGAATCAGATGAGTTCCTCCCCAGTGGGGCAGCTGGCAGCAGAGAAGCCTTCTGAGCAGAATGGGGTTCATTTGGGCAGGTTTTCAGCTGCAAGGTGCCACATGGCAGAGGCATGCTGGGGCAGACCCGGCTGTTGGGGAACAATGGGATATGTCAGGCAGATCGTGCACAGACACTGTTTGAGCTGTGGATTCTAGACATTTTTTGGAGGCCCAGTGCTGGCCTTTCTCGTGCTTCCCATCCATGCTGATGTCCACCGTGCCAGAAGAATAATGAGATCCTGCCGGAGGGTTTGTAAAGGCTCACAGAGCAGATCACATGTCCAGCGCCCGCTTGTCCTCGGCTAGCCCTCATACCCTGGTGATGGCCTTCTCTTCTGGTGTGTGACTTGAAGGGCCTGTGTCTCACTGGGGCCGGGGGAGTGGGTGGGAGAATCCAGACATCTGTTTTCATTGGCGTAGGGGGCTCTCCACCAGTACCGATTCATCACTCATCTGTGATTCATAAATCCTAGAGAGCTGCCTGGGGTGTCATAGAGCTAATGATACATTTTAGAGGCAAGACGTGAACCCAGTCTTGCTGACTCACAATTATCTATTACAAACCATAAGGTTTATAGAGGCAGCTAGGTGGAGCAGTGGATGAAGCCCCAGGCCTGGGGTCAGGAAGACCCGAGTTCAAATCCAGCCTCAGACACTTACTAGCTGTGTGAACCTGGGCAAGTCACTTAACCCTGCGTGCATCAGTTTCCTAATCTGTAAAATGAACTGGAGAAGGGAATGGCAAACCACTCCCGTACCTTTGCCAAGAAAACCCCAAATGGGATCACAGAGAGTTGGACAGAAATGAACAACTTCAGACTTCTAAGACCTATGTTCTTCCCATTCTACTACACTGCGCTTTTGATAAAGGAAAAGGGGAAGGAAGTAAACATTTATGTAATACCTACTATGTGCCAGACGCTTGCTAAGTGTTTTTTGAAATATCTCATAGGGATTAACTCACGTGGATTTATACTGGGCCTTTGATTTCATTGGTATAGGAAATTCCTGTGCAAGGAAGCTCCCCCCACCAGTGGGAGTCAGCACCTTCCCTTCACCTTACAGTCTGAAGAGGATTGAGAGGTTTAGGTGAATGTGCCTAGGTCAGACAGCTAATACATGTTAGTGGTAGGACTTGAACACAGGTCTTGGCTTCGTCTAGTCCCCTCTCTACTATATCATGTGACCTTTCTATTCCCTTTCTAAGAGAATGAGGATGGAAGTGAAAAAGATTGAGAGAGTGTTGATAATAAAAAGAAATAATAAAGCATCTTTATGTGAAAGAAAAGTTAAAATCAAAAGCCTTTCACTGTAAATGTTCTTTAAAATCCCATAATTTTATGTAATTATCTCTAATATATACCCATTGTTCCTCTTAAGGAGATCTAGTTTTAGGAGTATGGCCTGTATTTAAATCAAAAGTGTCCTAAGTGTAAGGGATCACCACCAATATTAAACTGCTGTCTCTGGTCATTTTTTAGCGGCCACATCCGTTACTAGAGTTGTTCACTGCTGCCTCCTGGTGACAAGTGCTGTTAATGCACAGCCTCCATCCCATGAGGCACCCCAGATTTAGTTTACTTACCTCTTTCATTTTATAGGTGAGGAAACGGAGGCCCCTGGAGGTTTAAGGGACTTGCCCACAGTCAGTAACATCACACAGGCAGTAACATCAGAGATGGAATTTAAACCCTGTTCTCTGCCTGTAGATTCAGTGATGTTTATACTCTGCTGTGCTCTTGTTTTTCCCCAGCAGAATGTTGGAGCCAGAACAGTCCTTAGAATGCAGCCGTTTCAAGCCCTTCATTTTATTTTATAGCGGCCTAGTTTAGCATAGATGTATGGAAACTAACCTGAGGCTCAGAGAAGGGATTTTACACATCCAAGTTTACAAATTTACAAATTTACACATTTTACACAGCTTAAAGCCATCACTGGAATGAATGGGGATGGAACTTTCTCCTGTCCCCTCTCTAGAATGTCACAGATGTATGGGAATCTTAATCTCCGAGGTGTTCGAGTTCTCTGTTCATAATAATGTGTCCAGTCCTCAGATTCTCTTGTAGTTAGAATTTGTGTCCTGGCCTCAATGGCCCTGAGATAACTTATTCCTTGGACTGCTGTGCAACAGGCTAGCCTCCATAATTAGGTAGCACAAATAACTTTGGTCTTTCAAAAAATTCATCATTAGAAAGATATTGATGTGAACAGAAACAGTAGCAATGAAATGAAATATGTTTCCTCTTGAGTTTTTTTGAGAGTCAGAAATTCAATTGTAAAAGAATTTAAATGGACTTTGAGCACATTGGAACCCCAGAAATGGATTGAATTGGAACCCTGGTTCATGGGTTATTGATTCAAATAAGGACCTGTTCACATGACACAGGAAGGTATAATAAGGTAGGGTTCTGAGCTGTGACACTCAGTGTACCACAAGAGTGAACCCAGGGGGGAAAAACAAAAAAACAACAGACAAAAGAATGAACACAGGAGAGTCATTGAACAGTGTTCACACTGATAGCATAGGGCTAGTGTCAGGAAGGGGGCAGTCAGACACAGACATGGAATGTGTGGGTGACTGCCTTCCCACTCATCCCATCCATTCTTCTCAAATATGGGGGCTCTGAGGATCTCTAGCAGCTAGGTGGTAGAGTGGGTGGAATGCTTGATATGTGTAAATTAAGAAGACCCGAATTAAAATGCTGCCTCAGACATACACTAGCTGGGTGTCCGTGGACAAGTCACTTAACCTCTGTTTGCCTCAGTTTCTTCATCTGGAAAATCAGTATACTGACAGCACTCGTCCCCCAGGGTTGTTGTGAGGGTCAAATGAAATAATTATTGTAAAGTGCTTAGAAAATGCCTGGTACACACAGTGAGAGCTATATAAATGTTAGCTGTTTTTATTGTAATAGTTATGTTCATCACCACTATTATAAGGTACTTAGCACAATGCCTGGCACATAGGAAGCACTGTATAAATGTTAGATAGCATTATTATTCCTGTCTGTGACAAAGCGTAAGCCCAGGGAGCCTGAGTGACTTGCTGTGAGGTTACATAAACAGTTGGTGTTGAGAAGTGGAGGGCCTGAAGCAGGCTTTAGCTTCTTCCGGGGCACTTCTCTGTCTGTGGAAGGGCATCTCTCCCAGCTAAGGCTGTCCTGAGGACTCTTCTGCCGTCTTTTCTGACCTGAAGCCTTTCTCTCTCCCACCAGTGGGGACCTGCATCTTGCTGGGAGTGCCCACTGCACGTTCAGCACGGCTCAGAAGGCCATCGGGAAGGACAATTTCACTGCCATCCCAGAGGGCACAAATGGAGTGGAAGAGCGCATGTCTGTCATCTGGGATAAGGCTGTGGTAAGAAACTGGGGAGAGGGCAGCTTGAGCCCTCCTCTTGAACCCAGGATGAAGTTTAAGGGCTAGAATTCAGAGGGCGGCAAGGTGTCGCAGTGAGTAGAGCACCAGCCCTGGAGTCAGGAGGACCCAAGTTCAAATCTGGCCTCAGACACTTAACACTTAATAGCCATGTGACCTTGGGCAAGTCACTTAACCCCCAAGTGCCCTACCTTCCCCCCTCCAAAAAGCAAAAAACAAAACAAAAAAAAACCCCAAACTGGAATTTAGGATAGGATGAATGAGTTAAGAAGTATTAATTAATTGAGGCAACTAGATGATTCAGCACTGCGACTAAAGTCAGGAAGACCTGAGTTCAAATCCAGTCTCAGATACAAAATAGCTGTGTGACCCTGGGCATGTCACTTAACTTCTGTTTGCCTTAATTCACTGGAGCAGGAAATGGAAAATCATTCTGGTATCTTTGCCGAGAAAACCCCATAGAGAGCATTAGCATGCTGTGGTCCATGGGGTAACATAGAGTCAGATATGACTGTATAACAACAATTAATTATCATTAGGCAGCTTTGCTAAGCACTGGAGAGAAAGACAGAAAAGCAATGAGGGTTTCCTGGCCCTAAGCATAAATAGTCTGGTGAAGTCTTCTTAACACCATCATCAAATAATAAACATTTATTAAGCACCTACAGTGTACAGGAAGCACTTCTGGAAGGCCCCAGAGCTGCTGAAATTGAGTCCCTCGGGCTCTAGTCTAAACACTGACCTCCACCATGAGACATTTTTAAATGCTTTAGGTTTTGCCGAGTGCTTTTCTGGAACTTCAGAAGTTCTTTAAAAGTGCTCATTTGAGCCTCCGTCACCCTGGTGTGCGTTCTGCAAGCATTAGCACCTGTATCTGACAGACCAGGAAACTGAGGATCAGAGAGGTGGTCCCAGTCACACTGTGACTCACACTGCTACGGGTCAGAGGCAGGATTTGAGCTCAGATTTTCCTGACGTTGAGTCTTGTGGTTTATCCCCTCTGTCCTGCTGCCCCATGGAGGCGAATGAGTATCTCCTGTAAGAAAACACCTTTCTAATTGTGGTACACAGTAGGAGCTTAATAAATGCTTATTGACTGAATAGAGACTAGACACCAATTTGGATAATTTGTGGAACGTTGCTTGTTTGATTTCCCACTGCACACACTCTCACCCGTTTCTTTAAAATGTCCTATTAAGGCATATTAATTTTGTTTACTCTGTGAGATGATTGTTCACTCTGAGATACTCCTAAAGTCCTCTTCTGACCATATCATTTTTCTGCTCAGTAAACTGCAGTGGCTCCCAGTTACCCTTAGGATCCAATACAGCCTCCTGTCAGTCATATAAGGAAATGCTGATGATTTATATGGGTTTATCTTCTATCTTGCAACTTTGCTAAAGTTGCTAATTATTTCAAGTAGTTTTTTAGTTGATTATCTAGGGTTCTTTAAGTATACCATTGTGCCATCTGCAAAGAACGAGAACTTTGTTTCCTTATTCCTTATTCTAGTTCCTTTGATTTCTTTCTCTTCTCTTATTGCTGAAGCTAACATTTCTAGTACTATATTGAATAATAGTGGTGATAGTGGCATATATAATGCATGCTTCTTGAAAATAGAAATTGTTTCATTCTTTGTCTTTTTATCCCCAGAACCTAGTATAGTTCATACCAAGCACATAGTAAGTGCTTAATAAATGCTTGTTGATGGATTTGAGTGGTTGAAAAATTGGTGTCGGGGACCATTGACCTATCTATTCATTGTTGCACCAAATAGTCACTGTCTAGTGACTGATAACTTAAAGATACCCAGTCCAAGACTCTTAAATTCAATGGGTAGGTTGCCTTCCTGGAGAAATGATCATAACTATGTACAGTCTTCACTGTCCACTGGTCATTCCCCAGTGAATCCTGAGGCTTACCATATTGAAGTTCTGTGGCTGTAGTTGGAAGGCACTCAGCCATCTTAACCCATGTCACTATGTCCTGACTTGACTATGGGTGAGGGGGCTATGCATTGATAAATGACCATTTGCACCTGAACAGGCCACTGGGAAAATGGATGAAAACCAATTTGTAGCCGTGACAAGTACCAATGCCTCCAAGATCTTCAACTTGTACCCTCGGAAGGGGAGAATATCTGTGGGTTCTGACAGTGACCTGGTCATTTGGGATCCAGATGCTGTGAAGATTGTTTCAGCCAAGAACCATCAGTCGGTAAGGCTTGCTGTGCTGGGGAAGGAATTGGTGGGAAGGGGGGCTGGTCATGGCTTTAAAGGTAGAAGTAGATCTTAGAGGTGATTTAATTTTTAGAGCAGGAAAAAAATGAGACCCAGGGATGTTAAGTGACTTTCCCAAGATTTATGTATAGAGCTTTCTTCCTCTGAAAGAACTTATTTGGAAAGAATTTCACATACAAAGGATAGAAACTGAAGTCCATTACATCACTATAATGGACCCTTTCTTTTTAAATTAACTTTTAATTAGAAGGAACTTCTGAGGTTTATAGGCCCATAGATTTGGAGATGGAAGAGATCTTAGAGATCCAATCCCCACCCCTCATTTTACAGAGAAATCCAGAAAGGTTAAGACTTGCCCAAGGTCACATCACAGGTAGTAAGGGACAGACCTAGGATTTGAACTCATCGCCCTGACTCCAAATCTCCTGTCATTTCCACCATACTGTGCTACCTCATATAGTCTGGGGCAGGCAGGGCCACAGTGCACAGAGCTCCTGGCCTGGAGTCGGGAAGGCTCATCCTCCTGAGTTCAAATCTAGCCCCAGACACTAGCTAACTGTGTGACCCTGGGCAAGTCACTTAACCCTGTTTGCCTCAGTTTCCTCATCTGTAAAATGAGCTTGAGAAGGAAATGGCCAACCACTCCAGTATCTTTTCCAAGAAGACCCCAAATGGAGTCATAAAGAATCACATACAACTAAACAACCAAACAACACCAACAAAACTCATATAGTTCACCTTCTCTCCAGTGTATTACTACGCCAGATGGTTATGTAGCTGCTACTTGAATTTCTCTGTCTCCGTAATGAGGCAGCCCATACTGTTGTGCTGTTCTGTTAGAAGATTAATTCTGAAATTGAGCCTCCAAATCCTAACATCCTAAAAGTTGAAAGCAGCCTCAGAGGACATCTCACTTAATGTAGGCTTGAGAGAGGATCCCTCCTGTGCTGTTCCCAGGAGGTGGTCATCCATCCAGGCTCTTCTTGAAGACCTCCTCTGAAGGCCTTCTCATTACCTGCCAGGGTGGATGATTGTGGTTCTAAAGATATCTCTAATTATTAGAAAGTTTTTCCTTCTGTTGAGACATAATCTGCCTTTGAAACTTCTACCCATTTCTCTTAATTCTGTCTTTTGGGGTCCACTTGAGAACTGTTTAAATATTTGAAGACCGCTCTCCTAATTTCCCTAATCATCTCTTCCAAGCTAAACATTCCTACTCCTTCCAAATAATCCTTATATGACATGGTCTCTGTCTAGTCCCCCCTCTCTCGTAGGCACCCTTCTCTGTATGCTCATTGTATCTCCTCCTTTATTCCTGCATGCACACATGTGTTACATGTGTGTGTATGTGTGTGTGCATGCACATACCAAAACCACACTGTGGACTCCCATTGGCTTTGCAGGTTATTAGCTGTTCTTATTAGCCATTATTAACTGCTACCAGTCCTTTTTAAATGAACTGTGGCAAAGACATAATTACCTCATTTTGTGCTTGTACGACTGATCTTTTTTAACCCAAGTATAGGATATTGTTTATCCTTATTAAATTTGATCTTACATAGATTCAGTTCTTAATGTCAGCCAGTTGAGATTTTATTGGATCTTGTTTCTGTCAAATGCTATATTGGCTTTCCCCCACCAGCTTTATGGCCAGATATATCCAGTCATCTCCAGATTTGATGAGTATGCCACATGTGCCTTTATCCAAGTCACTGATAAAAACGTGGGACAGAGCAGGACCAAGGACAGAGCCCTTTGGCCCTTTAAGTAGCAGTCTTTATTCTAGATGGACATTAATCCATTAGTCACCCTTGTTTGCTTCTAGTCACTGAGCCTGTTATTTTTATAACTGTTATCTTTACCATTCCATCTTGTCTACAAGGATATCGTGAGGAAATTTAGCAAATGCGTTGGTTGAATTTTATATATCTTATGTTTGTGGCATTACCTTGTTATATCAGTGTGGTGATTCTATAAAAAAAAGAGTGAGGTTGGTCTGGTATGATTTATTTTACATGAACCTCTATTCGTTCATAGTGACCCCTACTCTCCAGTCCAAAAGCTCACAAATTACCCATCCCTTTGTTTTCTGGAAAAATCTTTGCACTTGTAAAATCAAGCTCCATAATCTACACTCTGAAGAATCTCCCTTCTTGGAAAATCAGAATATTTGCCCATTCTCTAATTCTTCAATACCTTTTGTGTTCTCCACATTTTCCTTCCCAGAAATCAGTGTCCCAGCAAGTTTTTTTTCAGCTTTCTGGAATATTGTTCTTCCACACTTGGTGACTTAAACTCATTGAGAACGAGGATTCTTTAGCCATCTTCTCACTTCTCTTGAGTTTCCCTGTTAACTATGGCTGTGTGGTCTTCTTGCTATGAAGACCATTTACTTTGTTAGAGAAAATGACAGCTATATAGAAGTCCATCCTCTGGAAGAAGTTTGGGGCCATTCTGGACTTTCCTTTTGTTTTTTATTCGTGGTATATTAGTCCTTATGATGCCAGAGACAGGTAGGGGGACTTGGGTCACAATGTCCACAAAGATCCTTCTTTACTTCTCATCTGTTCCTTGTGAAATTTTCTCTTGTGTTACAGGCTGCAGAGTACAATATCTTTGAAGGGATGGAGCTGCGGGGAGCACCCCTAGTGGTCATTTGCCAGGGCAAGATCATGCTGGAAGATGGCAATCTTCATGTGACCCAGGGGGCTGGGCGCTTCATCCCCTGTAGCCCTTTCTCTGACTTTGTCTATAAGCGCATTAAAGCTCGGAGAAAGGTAAGAAGGAGACTGAACCCAAATACAGTAGAAGTCAAGGACAGGGCAGTTGAAGGGCTTGGGGCAAGGGCTGATGTCTTGCCTTTTTTCTCACTGGGGTACTGAGAAGGATTGTGAAATATTAGGACACCATGTCTCTGGCTGAGAGATGTCCTTTAGGAGAAGGGACTTAGCCTTGTGGTCTTATGACCCAAATAAGTTGCAGCCTAGTTTTTGCAGGCTTAGGCACTGACATATGGTCCTATAGATAGGCTTTTTAAGGACGGAGTGATTTTTGTTTTTTAATTTGGTATCCTCCCCAGGCTTAACCCAATACCTGGCATGATATAGGCACTTTAGAAAGGCTTATTGGATTGGTTGGTGGACATCCCTTTATTCACTATGATTGAAACATCCCTAGAAGTTAAATAGAGCAGTAGGGAAAGATCAAGATATCTCCACATTGTAACTCGCTTGAGTCATTATCGAAATCACGTGTCCTTGGTGTTAATGTGGAAATGTTGGGACAGTCTGCTCAGTGACTCTTGTGCCTATGTGTCGTTAGACTAGGTATTGCTACGCTGTTTGGCTTTGCCAAAGAAGGGCCATCAGTGAGTTCACTGCTCTGCCTCCATGAGGCCCCAGGGAGTAGATGAAAGCAGTGGCCACTGTGATAGGACCAGAGCTAGAGCCCAGTGTGCCAGACACAGTGGCTCAAAGCCCAGGCTTGCTGACTTCCGGTCATCATTCTTATATCTAAGAGGATTGTGAGCTTGAGTTCAAGGACTTTTCACTTTTGTATGACACCGTACACAAAAGGGACTCAGTAATTATTGCTTGTTAATTTGAATTAATGACATTTGTTCCCTGGGTGGCAGATGGCTGAAATGCACGCTGTGCCAAGGGGCATGTATGATGGTCCAGTGTTTGATCTGACCACCACTCCCAAAGGAGGCACCCCTGCAGGCTCCACCAGGGGATCGCCCACTCGCCAGACTCCCCCAGTGAGAAATCTCCATCAATCAGGATTTAGCCTGTCAGGTAAGGCTGGATTTTGGTGGAAAGTATAAGGCTGAAAACTGAAAAATCCAACAAAGCAACAATAATAACCTATGTTAATAACAATGAATGCCCTGGAAAATCTGGGTAATAGGCCCTAATGCTGGATGATTGTTTTAAGAAATAGAAAGGTATCTAGTTTGCTGGTTCTCTTTCGTAAGGGAAAAGTTTCTGGGGACAAGAAAGTATCTTAAGTCACCAAGGAGTGCTGGGCATGAGGAATTGTGGGAAACAGTAGTCCTCTGGTCTAACTCATCTTATTTTATAATTTACATTTAAATGTTTTTTAAAATTTAAATTTTTAAATTTAGAATTTTACAGTTTACAGTTTTAAATTTTACATTTTACAAATGCAGGAACTGAGATCCCAAGAGGTGACATGTCTGGTTCAAGATCATGTAGCCAGGTTTAGAAGTAAAGTGAACTTTCCAACCTGGGCCCTCTTTGCCCCTCTGTCCAGTGTTCTTTCCAGTATATGATTTCTACTACCCTCCCACTTTATAAAATGAACATCAGGGAAATATAGATTTACTCAGTTTGGGGCAGCTAGGTGGTGTAGTGGATAAGAACACTCTATTTGGAGACAAGAGGATCTGAGTTCAAATCCAGCCCCACACATTTACTATGACCCTATGTGAGTCACTTACTTTGCTCATCTGTCATCTCATCTAAAATGAGGATACTAATAGCACTTTGCTTACAGGGTTATGAAGAGTATAGCACTTTGAAAACCTTAAGAGTACTAATTATTATAATAGCATGACAAATACCTTTAAAATATGGAAATACTTTTGATACTTAAATAAAAACCATACCAAACTTAATTACATATTCTCACCAAGTTTGGGGGCAGAGTAGGAAATGGAAAAAAAAGAGAAAGTGAATTGGAGGGCAGCTAGGTGGTCCAGTGGTTAGAGCCCTAGCCCTGGAATCAAGAGGATCTGAGTTTAAATGTGGCCTCAGACACTTAGTAGCAGTGTGACCCTGGGCAAGTTATTTAACCCCTGTTGCTTCAAAACAAACCAGACAAAAAGTGAATTGGAGGAAAAGGAGGAAAGAAAGAGAAAAATAGGAAAAGAAAGAGAAACTTAGAAACGGAGCATGGGTTAATTGGGAGAGACAACGAGATTAGTGTAGCCAGGAAGGAGAATGGCAGACGAGAATTGGGAAGCCGCTCAGTGTCTCCAGCCCTTGACATTAATCATTTTCTTATTTGTAACCACAGGTACGCAGGTGGATGAAGGCGTCCGCTCTGCCAGCAAGCGCATTGTGGCACCTCCCGGAGGCCGTTCTAATATAACGTCCCTGAGTTAAGCAGCCCCAAAGAGGATGAGAAACGAGAAAAAAAGTTTTCAAAGCCAAAATGGTACATTGGTATTTAAGAAAGAAAGAAAGTGAATCCAAACAGTTCCAATCTGAAGAATCAATAAGCCTTCAAGCCTTATTTTTTTTTCTCCCAATGCTACTCGCTTGCCTAGCTTTAAGAGTATTGCTTCATTTTTGTTTTTGTTTTTGTTTTTTTTTTGCATAGCCTTGAGAGTTTTTTTCCTCTTCTACATGCATGCAATAAGATGAGTCACTAAGTTAAGAGTCTGTAACCTACATACGTGTTGCGCGCTTGTGTACTGCTGAGTTAATAAGATGGGGGATAGACAAAGCTGGGAGTTCAGGGAACCACAAAGATAGAACGAGAGGGAAACAGGCCGCTTGGGGTGGAAGGGTGGTGGGGGCCCTGGCAGAGGGGCAGTGGGTGGGCTGAGTGTGGGAGGTGGGTGGGCCAGGGGAAAGAAAAGGGGATGTTGTGTATTGTGTTGAGTACTTGTGTTTCCGATGAAGCCAGTGGGGCACGGCCACTGTCGTCACCTCCTCACATCACGGTACCATGGGGCCTCCAGAGAAGGCAAGCAGTTTCTGTCACGTAGTCTTTGTTACATTGCCTCTTAATCTGACTTGTGTTACTTTGTACATTTTATTAAAAAACGAAAGGCAATCACTTCTTTCCACCTGCTTGGTCGACCCGTTCTTTTGGTTTCTTGCTCAGTTATTTTCAAGGCCTCTTCACTGCTCTAGCTCCTTCCTCTCTGGCCTGAGGAGAGAAAGGTGCTTCCATTTTCTCCCTTCCTGCTGGTGTCCTCAGCCATATTTTTTTTTGTTTTTTGGCCAGGTGACTGGTGAGAGGTGACCCAGCGAGGCAGGGCATAGATCTTCAAGATGGCAGTGGCACCCTACAAAAAGTGGCTCTTTAACTGCCCATTGGATGGTGGTTCATTCTTGCATATTGATGAGGAGAGAATCCCAAGGACATTGGATGTGGCCAAAACAAAGGTTCTATCAAGCCTCCTGGGGCAAGCCCAACCAAGTGGGCCTGGGAAGTTTATTTTCTTAGTTTCTTGGTGCTCTTACAGCTTCAGATTGGATGGAAGAATGGTTTGGGGTTTTTTTTGGCAAGCATTTTCCCAAGTATCCCTTGAAATTTTAGTTAACAGTAAGGAACCTCATCTCCTATGGGAGAAGGGAAGAAGTCAGAGAAGACATTTTCACTGACATTTTCTTTTTTATTTGTAACTGATCCATTTTACTCTTCATTGAGAAGTAAATCTGTTGTGTTTATGAGGACTTGTAAAGGTCAGGAAAGGGTGGGCCTTACTTTTCCATCTTAGCAAAATGTGGGTGTTGGAATAGATAATCTAAGGTCCCTTTGAGTGCTTAAGCCTGTGGTTGTAGGGCAAGAGTTTGCTAGTGAGGTAGATTTAGACAAAATGGAGTCTTGCATATACCTTCTTTTTCTTCTGAGTTCAAGCATTGATTGTCCACTGCCGATCATTTTCTTGCAATGTGTATTGCAAGCTCAGACTCTCTCTTGCATACCTGTGAGCAAGAATAGAAAACATGGACATAGTTTTCCCAAACCAGGAGATTCTGAGGCCTTTACACTAATAACGTGTTTTTCATCTTCAGGTTTATGACCTGAGGAAGGCAATTACTTGAGTAGACAAACCCCAGATGAGGGCTTCCAATGTTTTTTAGGGTCTCTTCAACACTCCATCTTGTTCCTTTGGGGACTGAGGATGGTGGTGTATTTCCATTTTCCCCTTCTTGCACAGTATCCCTAGCCCTTTTTTGCCTGAAGAAATATCAGGGCCATCAAATCAAGTATACCTGCTGCTGGTTTGTATTGTGAATCAGGCCAGAGATGGGAAAAAACCAGAACAGACTGAAAATGACTAGGGAGAATTTAATGAATTGAAATTTCTTTTAAAATCATTTAGTGTGATAACCTTATCTCTTAAATTTTACAAGGACTTTGAGAAAGTAGAATGAATGAAGACTGAAAACCCTAGTGTTGAGAGAACCCAGTAACCTGAGAGAAATGAAATTAAATCTGTGCACCAACCCTGGACAGGCACCTTTCAATGGAGACACATTTGTGTCTCTGAGGGCCAACCATTTAGTGACAACTGCCTTGATTGGTTGGCATATTATTGTTCCTTCTTTTCCTCTGTTTTGAATCAGTCCTAGGTGTGAAGGCCAAGAGGAAGTAGCATTTTAGATTTGTTTCATCCTTGGGTGAGGGAAGGGGTAGAACGAGGCTTATGTCAGTTGGGGTCACTGGTCCCAGATGTAGACCTTTGGCCCTTTGCACTTAACGGTGAGTGTGCTGAGAATAAATACTTTACTGGTTCTCTAAGACTTCATTGTAATCCCAAGCTATGGCCACAAGATAGCGCCAACATTACAGGAATGAAAATCTCTAGCATTTCTGCCTCTTCTTGAAGAGGTCAAACCACTTATGGCCCAAGCAAGCCCTCCATATTATCTTTCTTTTCTCATGGTTGTCCATCCACCTCAACCATGCCCCTCCTTGTTATTGAAAGATTCTGACATGAAGATATTGATCCAGACCTTTCAATTTGCACATGCAGATTAAGCCTAAAATCTGTAGAGATTATCTTGGGGGTGGGGTGGGGTGCCAGACCAAAAGATTGAAAGGAAGATCTCATCTTTGTTCACTTTGATAACATCTTGCCAGACCCAGCAATTCTAGGTGAAAAATAAATCTCTAGCACCTTGCTGAGTTTGGCTCCTACAGAATTGATTACTTGGGTTTTAGAGTCTTAGGTCTTATTTTTAAACGGCCAGGTTTCTTATTGAACAGTAGCAGGAAAGAAAATGACATCAAGTAATACCCTACTGTCCAAAAAAATTCATCAGGCTTCTCCTTTAGGTGGGCAGTAAAATGTAGGAGAAGGAAATGACTCATAGCATGACCTGTAGAGATTAAAGTTCTGGGCTCCCAAGGTTTTGCCAGACTTTTCAGGATGACGTATAACACATGCTAGTCCTCTCTCTTGAAGCCCTCTTCTCCTTGAGGCAGGGCTCTCAGATGGCCTCTTCAGCCTCAGTTTGCCATCTCCCATCCCGCCCTTATCCTGAGCCCTATGATCTCTGATCCTGTGGCTTCTGGAACAGCCCTGCTCTTATTCTTGTTCCAGGCACCTCTGGTCCTAGATATCCAGTCAGCTTTTCCTGGAGTGGTGGGCGGGAGCAGGTGCTAATGAAATTGTGACCTTTCCCACCACTATAGATTCAGTTGAAGTAAGAAGATGGTCGTGTTTTTAAGTGAGCAAATGAATGCTCTTTCCATCTTTCTACCTCACAGGTACATTTTCTTTGATTTTACTGTGAGGCTGGACTGTTGCAGCCCAGAAATAACATGCCCGGCAGGTTGAGTCTCCAACTTCACTGTACTGCCAAGGGTTGTCTAAGCTTTCTTCATGGGAAGACCCAAGCTGGATTCCCAGATATACTCCCTGGCTGTTGTGGGCAGCCAACATTTATTGTATATTTCCCCCTTTCCCCTTAAACTCCTTCTATTGACGTATGGTTTGTGGGTGTCAAGTTCTTGTATCTGGTGAACGTGAAAGAAAGGACAAGTGAGCCTTCCTGTGGTCTGTAGTTGCTATGAAGCAGCTCCCGTGTGGAAGAGCTGTTTGGTTTGAACCGTAAAGAAAACAGTATTTTGAGTTTAGCTGAAGAAAAGTTCATCCAAGTGACTGTTACTGTAAACCTGGTTATTAAAATAATTGTAAAAGAACATGCTTTTTTGTGTCCAGCCTGCTTCTTTGTTCGTGTGTGTGTGTTTGTGTAACAAATAGAAAGTTCTTTGAGGCAGTAAGGCTCTTAGGATCACAACTAGAACTGGAACAGAACTTTGAGACCATAAGGTTCAGCCACTTTGTTTTACAAGTAAAGAATCTGAACCTCAGAGAGGTTAAATAATTTGCCCCAAATCATTTGTTGTCAACAGACAGGCAGGGATATGAACCAGCTCCTCTGATGCCAAAGCCTCTGATCCTTTCTGTTGTACCACACATCATTTCCTCATAAACATGAAGACCTGGAATAACTAGGATGCTCCAGAAGTGAGAATTCTTGTGAATTTTTCTGATTATTTTGAAGGTGACTCTGAAACCCTTCTTTTTTCCTTTCCAAGCCTTGCCCAGCAGTGGTGAATGTATGTGATGGGGGTGGGGTGGTCCCAGTGCTTTAGTGAACAAGGGAGATTGAATAATTTGCTGAAGGTCATATAGCTCATAAATGCCAAAGGTTGGATTTGAACGCAGATCTCCCTGACTTCAAGTTTAGTGTGCTAGACACTGCACAATAATACTACCTCTCCATAAGGAGAGTCAAAATCAGAGAAATGAAATGACTTGATTGTACCACAGAGAAAGTAAATGTGTTCAGACTTTGCACAGCTCTGCCTTACTCAAATCCAGTTCACACAAGTCAAGATAACAAGCTCGTGGTGATGTCATTGTCTTCAAGTGTTTATGTCTTCAAGAATGAAAGATGGGCGTTCTGCCAGAGATTGCAGAGAGAAAGGACTTCCAGAACAGGTGATGTTAATTATAGCTTGTCACATATTTCTTATGCATATGCCTCCTTACTGTTATGATCTGAGTTTAAGGTTACTCCTCCCATGGATAATGTGTGTAGTTGTGGAAAGGAGCTGATCAGGGTCTTGGGAGCAGCTTTCATATTAATTATCTTTCCCATTGTATCACCAAGGCAATATTCATAGCACCAATGTTAACCGAATATGCTGGCAGAATTCTGAATTGCAAAATATAACAGATTCTCCATATATAAGACAGAAGCAAAACATTTATTCAGACACCAGAAAGCCAAACCCCAACACCAGAAAACTGAATCCACTATAGCAACAAAGAAGTTAATACACCATAACACAGCAGGGAGCCACACCATCCTTTAGCCTTTCCACACCCACAACCCTAGCTGTCTGCTTGCCTGTGTAGTCCTCTCTCTCCTGCCAGTGCTAGCTGCTCTGATTACCAGTTTCCTCTGGGCTCTGTTCCACCTGTTCAGCAAATTCCTCCCACCATAGGTTCCATGTGATTAAATTCAGCCTATTAAGGGGCAGGGAAGATCTTCAAATTCTCATTTCCATTACAGTCATGTTATCTGAGATCAGTAATAGCAACTGACCTCTAGGGGCCCAACCACCAGCCTCCACACTCCCCCCTCTACTTTCTCCTCTATTTCCCCCCGAAAAAAATCTGGGATAATTTTCTTTTGTCCTGCTCAGTCTTCATTTTTGATTTATTGAAATATAACTTAGACTTTTTAAATGGCCCATTGTGTTGTAGCTGGAACTACTTGACTATGCTTTTAAACACAAATCATTCTGGCTTTCATTTGATGGCCAATAATAGACCCAGTCAAGTCTCTGTGGCTCATTGTTTAGGGATTGATGGCCTAGAATGATTGTAAATAGCAACTGTTTTCTGTTCTGGCAGCAAACTCTGGGTTTCTTCCCTTTGCAGACTGATAGCTTTGGTAGTAAACTGAGCCATCTTTTGTCTCACTTCTCACCCAGCCCTTAGTCATTGAGTGAGCATGATCTCAGACAGACTGAGATGGGAAAAGACTAATTTAGAGAGGCCAAGGTCACCCACTGCATCCTGGGCCATCACCAGTCATCTTGACCATTGTCTTCCCACAGGGAGTCCAATACTGGGGGAGAGAGTAAGGCTTACAACTTTTCTTTGCCTTACTCAAAGCTGATTCACTCAAAAGTCAAGATATGCCTGAGATGTCATTGGTCCTCTTCAAGAACGAAGGATGAACAACAAATGGGTTTGCAGTAGGATTCAAATGGGGGTCAGTCTGTATGACTCCCAAGTACAGCAATAGCCACCATTTACTTTTGTTATTTGATATCTAGAATTCCCATTGCCCACTTCTCTGATCCATCTTCCACCAGGCTGCCAAAGTAATCACCCTAAAGCACAGTTGACATGTGACTCATTGCTCAGGAAGTGTCTATAGCTCCCTATTACCACTAGGATAAGAACCTCAGCTTGACATATAAGCCTGGTGAGTCTTCTCTTGCAAGTTTTTTTTTTTTAAATAAGTTGAACAAAACCAACCTCATTGCATTAGATCGCATATATAACACTTCAGATCCATAGTCTGCCAACCTCTGCATTTAACATCCTTAACACTCTGGCCCAGGCTACCTTTCTATTTTGTACTACCTTAAGCCCTACTTTTCTATATGTACTATTTTATACCCGTTCGTTCATGCATTCTATGTTGTGTCAATTCTATGTTCAAATAGTTGTTCGAATCTCGCAATGCAAGAGAGCTCCCCAAAAGACAGCTGCCATTTGGGTGTGGGAGGTATGGATCTGGAGATTTCAGAGCTGGGTGGGAGCTCAGGGCACATCCGATCTTATCTCCATCTGTGCAGGGGTCCACTTGGGAAATCCCGGACAATTCCAGCCTTTGCTTATTGTGCTTTAATAGTGAATGGGCACCCACCCATTCTTAGAGAGCTGTAGTCTGAAAATTCTCTGCATGGAGGTGAGATGCCTCAGAATTCCTGCCTCTAGCCTCTCCCCAGTCCAGTTCATTCTTCACTCAGCTGCCACACTGATTTTCCTAAAGTACACTTCTGATCATGTCACCTCCCTACTCAGGAAACTCCAGCGATTCCCCATCGTCTCCAGGACCAAATAGAAAATCGTTGGTTTGGCTTTTAAAGCCCTTCATGACCTGTGAAGTCCAGTCTCCCTTGACAGTTTTTTTTACTCAGGATCCAGTGAAACTGTCCTCCTTGTTCTCAGCACAGACACTCCCATCTTTTTTTTTCCTTTTTGGAGGGACAATTGAGGTTAAGTGACTTGCCCAAGGTCACATGGCTAGTTTTTGTGTTAAGTGTCTGAGGTCGGATTTGAACTCGGGTCTCACTGACTCCAGGGCCAGTGCTCTAATCACTGCACCACCCACCCGCCCCACTCCCATCTTGTAGTTCCTGGGCCCCACGACTGGAATGCCCTCCCTCCTTGTCTCTGCCTCCTGGCTTTCAAGCCCTGGCTAAAATCCCATCTTCTACAGGAAGCTTTCCCCAGTGCACTTAAATGCTGCCTTCCCTGAGAATCTTTCTAGTTTACCCTGAATACGTCTTGTTCCCAGGTTGTCTTCCCATTAGATCGTGCTCCTTAAAATCAGGGATTGTTTTTGCCTTTCTTTGTATCTCAGTACTTAGCATATAGTGCCTGGTATATAGTAGATACCAGATAAATGCATGTTGATTGATCCACTGATAGGAAGAGCTGGACTTTGGGGAGAGATGGTATCATGAAGGTGATGGATGGCAGTAAGAGATAGCAGAACTATCAAAGTAAATCCTGCACAACTTATCTATTGTAGTCAAGATTCAGACTTCCAAATAGATCTTCTATTCCTTTGCTTGATGCCTACTGAGAACATGTTGGCAGGTAGAGGGTTAATTGAGTTGGTGGGAGCACTTAGCATGCAGCTCCTGGGGGAGCTAGACTGGCCTTCCAAACAAATCAAGTTATTAAGAAAGAGTTCAGGGCAACAGCCAACCCGCCTGCCTGCCGCCAGGTATTGTTGGACCTAAGAAGAGGCACTGTCTGGATTGAAAGATACATTCATTCGCTCTCCAGGCTTTAGTGACTGGGAAACAGAGCTGAATGTGGTCTTCTTGGCCACAGATCCTGTTTGTGCTGGGCACTTGGACTTTCAAGCTACTTTTGTGACCACGACAGATTAGGGCAGAGATATTGAGGAGCATGGAGGGGAGCTATAAAACTGGGGATTGGCAAAGCTGCAGCAGACAGTGGGACATGGGAGACCAGGGCATGCCCCTTCGACTCTGAGCCACTGTTCCTGCATGTGTTAGGTGGGGATGGTAGTAACCATACCACTATCTCCTGAAAGCATTTTGTAAACCTCTTAAGATGCTATAGGATCCAGAGCAACCCTAACCCTCTTAGTGGTAACCCCTTCATTACCACAGGCCAATAGACAAATCAAACATGACAGAAGGTCGGTCCTTTGTTCCATGAAGTGGTTCTACTAGAGAAGCCAGAGGCCCACTTATAATGGTTATTCTGCCGATTCTACTTGTGATTGCTGTGGACTCCAAATAAACTAGACTTCTGGCCAAAACTGTCCATACAACTCCTTATGGGAACCATGAAGAGAAATCAGAGAGCACTGGACCAGAAAGCTGAGGCTCTAACAGTGGGTACCCATTTAAGCTAGCTGAATGATTATTAGCTGTGAAACCCTAGGCAAGTCACTGAACCCTGTTTGCCTCAGTTTCCTCATCTGTAAAATGATGTTGAGAAGGAAATCAGAAAACACTCCAGTATCTTTATGAAGAGAACCCCAAATGTGGTTACAAAAAGTGGGACAGTGTTGAAAATTGACTAAATAATAAAATCCCATGCCACCTCCCTTAAAAAAAAAGATGCTATAGGAGTTGAGTGTTCCTTTCTCTGGCTGTCCCCCATGTCTGGAATGTTCTCCCTCTTCTGGCCTCCCTGGCTTCCTTTAAGTCCCTACTAAAATCCCACCTACAAGAAGCCTTCTGCAATTCCCTGTTAATTTTATCTTCTAGTTATCCTGCCTATACCTTGCTTTGCATTCATTTGTTTGCATGTTGTCTCCCATTAGACTATAAGTTCCTTGAGAGCAGGTTTTTGCCTCTTTGTAGTCCCAGTGCTTAACACAGTGCCTGACACACAGTATACAATTAATAAAAACTGACTGATCGATTAGGCCAAGTCCCATCATCTTATAAATAAGAAAACTGAGACCCAGAAAGGTAAGACTTGTCCAAGGCTGCACAGCATGTCTGCCCATGTCCATGAGGTTTGAGAGTAAGCCAAGGAAGCAGAATCTAGTGGTAACTAGAGTGGGCTTTCCTAGACTTCTGATGCCTAAGCCTTGGCTGGTGCGCCCAGCTGGTTAGGACACAGTCCTGAAAGTCAGCTGTGGACTAGATCTCCACATAGATTTTATTATTGAATTACTGTTAGTAGTAATTAGTAGTAATAAACAGTAAAAGCCATTACTTATTATTATTAAGCAATAGTTTATTGTAATCCATGACTACAGGACAAAAATCACAGTTTTTCTGAATTGGGAGAGATTTCAGTGACCATCTAGTCCAACCCATACCCCTCAAGTTTCTATTACATCATATTATGTTAGCCATTCTTTCCAGTTGTTAGCTGACATTTATTTGGCATTTAAAGGCTTGCAGAACACTTTGAATATATGGCCTTGGTTGATCATATCAGATAAGTGACCATCTAGCCAGTCTGGAGACTTTGAAATGAGATCAATCCCCCCACCCCCAGTCCATTCCACTTTGGGTTAGTTCTAATTGTTATGAACATGATTTTCCTAACATTGATGCCTGTAGTTCTGCCTTCTGGGGACAATCAGAATGAAATGAATCCTTCTCCCCTAAGTTAGCCCTCTTTGGGTCCCCCCCACCCCATCTTCTCCAGCATAAGCATTCCCAGCTCTTTCGTTGATCTGATTCAGATGGATGGACTTGAGGTTCTTCTGACCTGGGACACTGCTCAATCATATCTAACTTTGTGACCCCATTTGGTATTTTCTTGGCAAGTACTAGAATGGATTGCCATTTCCTTCTCCAGATGAAGAAACAGGCAAACCAGGTTCTATGACATGTCCTGAGTCACACAACTAGTAAGTGTTTGAGGCCAGATTTGAGCTCACTAAGAGGAGTCTTCCTGACTCCAGGCCCAGCACTCTATCCACTGTCCCACCTAGTTAGTTACCCAGTGATTAAAAGTCTAATGCTCTACCAACTAAGCCATCCTAGCATCCTTCTGCCACCTGATTGCCCTCTTTTGGTGCTTGAAGACAACTATTATGTTCCATTCCCCCAACCTCCCACCTGCAGTCTTCTGCAGTTTAAGCATCTCTGCTTCCTTTGTGCTCCTCAGATGGGGTGGACTTGAGGCTCTTCTGATCTTGGTCATTACTCTAGCTTATTAATGTCCTTCTCAAAGTGTGGCACCTCAGACAGCACCCTGGCCTCCAGGGATGCCATTGCATTATGCTGGTCATGAAGGGGTCTTGGCATTTTAAGGAAGCCTTTCCTCATCTCTCTTAATGCTAGTGCCTTCCCTCGGTTTATTATCTCCAGTTTCTTTGCATCTTGCCTCCTCATTAGGCTTGAGTGTCTTGTGAGCAGGGACTGTCTTTGGCCTTTCGGCTTAGCAATGCCTCCCATGCCATAGTGCCACGGGCCTGGTACACGGATGCTTGATAAATGGGTGCACCTGTACCTGCAGAATATGTTCTCTCTAGAAGCAGAAGTGGGGGAGGGAGGTTAGTGACAGCCATATAAGGCAGCATTGTGTATCTCTGCTACAGATTTTATTCATTCTGGATACTTTGGCTGCTTAGTTTCTCCAGCTGTTCTTCTTACTTAAGGTCATAGATTTAGAGCTGGGAAGGGCGTCAGAGCTCCTAGTCTAACTTTTCTATTTTTCAAACAAGGAAGCTGAATCCCAGGGAGATGTTATTAACACCTTGCCCAAAGTCAGACAGTTTAAGTGGCAGAGCCAGAATTGAGTCCCATGTCTTCCAATGCCCAGGCCAGCGCCCTTCCCACTATACCACGATGCTGTCTTTTGTTCACGGTTACATTACTGCAGCTCCCCAGAGGTGCTTGGTCTGGCCGCCGTTGAGAGAGCTCAGGCAGAAGTCAGACACACATACACAACAGCAGAGAGTAAGACATCTGACTCTTTTATTTCATTAGTGGGAGGCGGACAGTACTTAGAACAAGTGAGGGGGGTAGAGGACTGTTAGAAAACAGGGTTGGTGTTGGACAACAGAGAGAATACCAAGCCCTTCCTTCATTCTCTTCCTTCAGCTGGCACAGTTCACCCTCCCTTATCATGTGAATGCTGGAGCACAGCCAAGGATCATCTACAGGGAGAATCCTTTGGAAGATCTCTGCCTTGCTTCCTTTTTAATCTGCCAAATGATCAAAGGGAGCTACAATGAGGGTGAGAGTGGTCACTTCATACAGTTGAAACTGACAATTCTTCTGAGAAGGGCTACTTGACTACTCTAATTAGATGAATCTCAGCCTTCTCTTGGGCTGTCCTTGGGGCTGGGTTCCACCCTGGATACATCCTAGCCATGTGACTGATCTCTTGGAGACACAGTTTCCCTATCTATAAAATGAGAACGGTAATATTCATACAGCCTCCTTCACAGACTGGCTGTGGACATGGAAGCACTCAGCAGACCTGAAGGCACTACTTACGTCAAGTCGATCATGGCATGTTACAAGTGAAATGGTTTCAAAATCACCTACTCCAACCCCATGAAGAAAGAGAGAAGTGACTTATCTTTTGGAGGTGATACAGCTAGTAAATGGCAGCTCCAGGTCTTCTGATTCCAAACCCAACATTCTTTCCATTCCTCTTTGCTTTGGGTTCCAGCCATAACCTCTAGTCTCAGCTGGGCTCCCTTAGCAATTTAAAGTCATTGTGGCCCACTGGCCTGGGTTTCATATCCCATGACCCCAAACCTCTCTACCCTATCTGTGCTGCCTAAGTCACTATGCATTCACTGGGCAGAAAGTCCAGGGAAACAGTGTTATTAAGAAAAAATGCTTCCAACCTTATAAACACAGTGAGTCTGTAAAGACATTTTTCTCCTGTGATGGGTGGAGATGATAGGTCAACACTAATACAGGTCTCAGGAACATGTCACAGATGGCTACCATATCCCTTTCTTTTGGAGTTCTCAGACTCAAGTTTAAGGAGGCACGGAATAGGCCCTGAAAAACCTAGGGTCATGCAATTCAAGTCAATTCAAGTACCCCTTATGTGCTAGTCACAGGACAATCACTGGGGATACACAGAATAAAATACACAGAACATCACTTGGCCTCGGGGAGTTTACATTCTAATGGAATGTAAGTAGATGTGGGTATATTTACTCAGCCCAAGGAAGGTGTTGGTTTTAGCCCCTAACTCATGGAATAGAACAAAAGAGTCTCAGGTTTGGCCTCATTATTGCCAATAACTATTTAAGAAACTGTTCTGAAAAAGGTTTAGTAAAAGCCTGGGACTGTACTAGTTCAGCAATGAGAAAGCTTCTAAAGGGTATTTTTTTTTGCTCCAGTTTTCTGGAGGTGATACCAACACAGACAAAACTTCTATTTTATTTCTGACAAACAACTGTCTAAGCAGGCCAGTAAGGGGCCAGGGAGGACCTTTTTGCCTATCCAGGTCTGTCATGTCCAGCTAGTGAATCCTAGTTCCTAAAAATCAATGGCACTGGGGTGGCTGGCTAGGTGGTGCAGTGAATAGAGTACCAGCCCTGGAGTCAGGAGGACCTGAGTTCAAATCTGGCTTCAGACACTTAACACTTACTCGCCGTGTGACCTTGGGCAAGTCACTTAACCCCAATTGCCCTGCCTTTCCCCCTCCAAAAAGCAAAAAAAATCAATAGCACTATTCTAGGCTCATATGTAGATTATTAGAAATGAACACTAGTTAATTAGGAATGTGAATTATGGATGTTTTACAAGGTTTCTCTCCTGCTTCAGACATCCTAGATGCATGAACTAGACATGTCAGTGGAAGATGAGCCAGATGGCTTGCCTTCCTTCCCTTTGGTAAGATGTTTGCTCCCGAACCATCCCTTAGGAGGTTCTTTCAACATTCTTTAACCAAGAAGAAATGTGAGACAGGGAAGAAAAAGTCTATGACCTTTGGAGCTCAAGTCAGAACAACCAAAACACATAGTTTGGCTTGAATTGCAAATGACCATGGAAACTCTTGGCCTTTCCTCTTTAGAACAAGAGTCTGGTCTCCTTCTCATTGCTGATGACTTTATTCCAGTCCCTAGCAGATCAGACTGTGTTAGAATAAGGGCTGGTGACTGGAGAGAGCTCCCTGAATGAGAGATCCTATTCATAGAGGGTTTTACATACATTATCTCACTTGACATATTTTGTAGTTGCAGGGGACTGTTATTATTTGTCCTTCTTTCTCAAAGAGGACCATGATATTAGGAAATTAAGAAAGTGATGCCATGACCTGCAAGTGAATTGGATATAAGTGAAGGAGGGCTGTGCAAAGTCACCAGCCTCACTTTCTCCTCTGGAACTATCTGGGTCCAGTGGCCAAATATACATTAGGATGACTAGAGATGTCCTGGATGCAGTGGGAGACCTTGGCCTTTTTAAGCTGTTTGACTAAGGCAATGCCCATTCAGTGATTAAGGCAAAGAATGGCCCTAGTAAGAAAAAAAACTGATTGGCCAACAACACTCACTGAACCATCAAAACCCAAACAGAGACAAAGTAAGGCTTGGGTTGGGACTGTTTGTTGGCCAATCAATGAGAGCCAGAGTGATTTAGTTGGAAGGGAACACTAGAGATGGAGGTGGATGGTGTTCTGTTTGGCCACTGTTTTTACAAACATTTAAAAAGATATTTGTACTACCTTCCTGCAAAACAAAACAAAACAAAAAAACAAAAAACAAAAAAAAAACCCTCATTTTTTTAATGGCAAAAAAGAGACTCTTCTTCCTAGCACTCCTGGAAATTAAGGCCTATTAGTTCAGTACATTGAAAACTGTAAACACTGAGCAGATGTTGACTCCCCATTTCATGCCCACACACTGTAGGGGAGGGAGGCCTGTTAGCACTCTCACTTTCTATCTCTTTCCAGCCCTATTCCCATCTCTGGCTTTCTCACAGGCCCTAATTCTATGCATTCTACTCCCTGAATGGCTGCTCCCTTGATCAGCCACTAACTTGTCCTAGAATTGGTTGATAAACTTAGCAAGAGACAATGTCAGTGTTTCTTTGTGTCTTGGTCAGTCTACTGAAGGACATCCAGCTAGACATCAGATTAAACTTCTCTACACATTAGTGGTCCCCCATATGTCATCACAAAATGGTAGGTGTGTTTTATATTCTGACAGTATTCTGTCCTGGTATTTCTTGGTATTTAACCAAATATCAAGTTCCTAGTTAAATGAGATGGTTAGTGCTGAAGGGCCATGCTACTGTGAGAAGGTCCCAATTTTGAGGGCTCTCTTTCACACAGAGCCTTATGCTTCATTAAGTCCCATTTTTTTTCCTGGACAGAATCCTCTTCTTCATGCTTAGATGGCATCCTGACCCCCTTTTGCTAGTTTTCTAGGATGGAAGGACCTCACCCAATCCCTGCATTTTCCACAGTGTGGCAAGGAAGAGAAAAGGGGTTAAATATAATAAGAATTCATAACTATATAGTGTTTTCCTCACAATAGCCCTGTGAGGTAGGTCTTCTATAGGTTGTGTAAATATTACTGCCTCTGCTATCCACCAAGGGTCAGAAAGGTAAAGCCATTTGCCAACAGCCATACTGTATGCCAGTTTGGAGCCCAGGGCTTTCCTAGTCTAAGTCTTATGTCCTTTGCACTACACTGAAGCGTAAACCCCCAGCACTATTTAGAATCATGGACTATTAGAGCTAATCGAGACCTGTAACAGATTTCCTCATCTTACAGATGAGGGAAACTGAGCCCCAGAGAGGGAAGGTGATTTGCCTGAGTCACACAGAGTGGATTAGTGGAAGAACTGGGCCTAGACCCCAGGGCTCCTGGCTTCTGGTCTAGTGCTTTACCACAGCGAGCTTTGGGCATCTGTTAAGTGGGGGTGGGGGCAGCTGAGAACTACTGTCTGAGCATTCTAAATGGAAGATTCGAAGCACACAGTGCCCATGTGCAGAGCAGGCGATTAATGAGGAAAGAGGATGGAGCAGACCTCATAGGTTGTTGTTCTGACCATCTTCTGGGTCTTTGGCTTGTGCCAGCTTCTCATTATGTTCCCTTCTCACCCTTCAGATAAAGAGAGGAAAAGATTTAAGCCTTGAAAGGGAAAACAAAGTGCATGAGTGAAAAAATAAACAAACCAACCACTATTACTGACTTGAATGCCTCTGCTTTCCTCACCAGGGGGTGGCAGAGGTGAGCAGCATTAATCACCCTTAAAACCCTACTTCTTCCCACCAGTTGGTAAATTTAAAAATCCTAGTTCTGCAAGAAGTTCTAGCTGAGACATTTATCCAATTTCCTAGGCCATGCCTTTTCTAGGAGCGACTTACTTTTCTCTGTTGAAAATAATGAATTCCTTCTGGACTGAGTCAAGGTGCTCCTGAAGAAGGCAAACCTGCCAGGTGGAAACAAGAAAAGAAAGGTTAGCAGACAGACTCCACAATCAATCAACAGTTATTTCCCAAGTGCTTATAATGTACTCAGTAGGACCAGACAATCAGTCATAAAACTTAGAGTTAGAAGGGCCTGTAGAGGTTCTTTAATCCAATCCCCCTTATTTTGGAGAGGAGAAAACTGAAACCCAAAGGGGGTCAGTGATTTATCCAAGGTCATTCAGGTGGTGAATGTCAGCCTGAATTTGAATTCAAGACCTCTACTTTGGCCAAACACGATACATTCAGAAAGTATTTATGGGGGAAGACAACAGATGCTGACCTCTACAGCCTCTATGTCCTCAGAAACATGAAGACCTGGGTTCAGGCACCATCTCTGACTTACTAGACAAATCAGAGACTTTCAATGCTCTAGGCAACCCTCAGTAGTTGTAGAGAAGGCACCAACCTGCCCTGGTAGAGGGAGCTTCCTCACCTGGGAGTTCTCTCTACCAATAAAGTCATGGGTCCAGTCCCTGTTTATATAAACAGAAGGTGGAAGGAACCTTCATTTGAGAGAAGAGGAAACTGACTCAGCCCTCAGTCATAAGTAGTTAATAGGTGGCAAGGTGTGGGATGCACACTCAGGACCTCCAAGCGTTCTTTTTATTATCCCACCCTGCCTTTTCCTCGGCCCTAACCAAACTAGGACCACATTTACTCAAGTATTAAATTTTCAAGCACAGCTTGAATCATGTTTTCCCCCAAGTTATCAAACTGAATGGCTGATTTGGGTAGGAAGGTCCAACTCTGTAAGATCCTGGCCCTCCCCTTCCCTGCCCCCTCCACAGTTCCCAAGAGAAAGGTTAGAGCAGGCAAGGCAGCTCCATCAGAGAGAGCAAAGGAAAGGGGAGCAATACTCTTCAGGCTGGTAAAGAAGCCGCCACCTCCCTAGCCTGAGCTGGAAAGACTTGTTTAGGTGACTGTTTAACCTGGACACCAGTGAGTATCTGCTGAGTAACCATCAGCTGCTTATCCCAAGATGAAGTCAGAAGTGATAACTGCCTTGGAGGAAAATGGATCTGCAACGAGGCCACAAGAGGCAGCATGTGAGGGCCCCTCCTTCAGGTCACCTGCCCTCCATGCATTCCCTATCCCACAGTGAAAGGTTCAGATGTTCTACTGAGTGACCCAGAATAATCTTTCTCCTTCAGGATCACATTTAATTAATTCCATCTGATTGTTCACTCCAACCACTGTGACATTCATTCATCAGGGACTCTTAATGTACTTCGGTTCAAGTGAACAGGCTATTACCTATGTCCAACTGTGTTATTGTACAAAGTACCTGCTTGAAAGGACTTAACCTTGAGAAGTGGTCAACAAACATGGGGCCTGGGAGGAAGCAGAGTCCCAGAGCAAAAGTTTTGAATGTTTACCAGAAAAGGTTTCTCCAAATTACTTTTGGGGACTTGTTATTCCTAACAGCAAGTTTAATTGAGAAGTTAGCCCTTGTCAACTTCTTATCCTATAAATGAATGAATGAATGAATATATATATATATATATATATATATATATATATATATATATATATATATATATATATCTTTTCTTTTTATATCACCTTCTTTTCTTTTCCCCACAAAGGGGCTGTAAATGTAGCATCCTTTCTAGGAAGGAATAAAAATGAGAAAAAAGCTGTTCAGCAAAACTAACCAAAACTTCCACTGAGTCTGACAGTGTATGCAATGTCACACACCCTTAGGCCTCCACTTCTGCAAAGGGAAGTCCATTCTCTCCTCTCTTTAAGCGGGTGGAGCTTGACCATCCTAATTACACAACTCAACCTCTCATTTTATGCCTAGCAAAAAGTCCAAAAGGGAGATCTTAGAGTACACACTGACTTTCCCAACTTGGAAGGCAGTCAGAATGCAACTAAAAGAGAAATCCCAGAGACAAAATGTTGCACTCACTAAGGCTGTCGAAGTGTGATCTAGTTAAAAGGGCGGTGGAGGCACTGAGCAGAGAAGGCAGTGTAGAAGTAGGGCCCTCAGGACCTCTTGGCGGAGGCAGCAAAGAAAGATTCTTACAGTTATTGTAAGAGAATTCTGAAGGGTCAAAACAGAAATATGAGCATTCAGAAGAAAAAAGAAGAGGGGATGCAGGCAAGAAAGAGACCTGGCAGACTTTACAAGAAAGGAAAAAGGGAGGAAAAATGGAAAACAGCATGATGCAGTGGAAACAGTACTAGACTTGGATTCAAATCCTATGTATACTACTTATTACTCATGTGATTTTGGGCAAGTCACTTCTCTAATCAGTTTCCTCATCTATAGATAGAGGCAGCTAAGTGGGACAGTGAATGGAATACTAGGCCTGGAATCGGGAAGATCTGAGTTAAAATCTGGCCTCAGACATTGCTTAGCCCTGGGCAAGTCACTTAATTTCTGTTTGCCTCAGTTTCTTCAACCAAAATGGGGATAATAATAGCAGTTGCCTCCCAGATCGTTGTGTGGATCAAATAGATAATATTTGTAAAGTACTTCATGTAAGACCTAACAAATATCTGTTTCCTTCCTCCCTATAAAACAGAGAAGGAGAGAAGCAGGGGAGGAGAATAGAAAGACTTCTAAGGTCCCTTCAGGTTCTAAATCTAGGATACTATGAAAAAAGGAAATAAAAACTAAAATCTCTAATGAGAAAATTACTAACTTGTACTAACCAAGCCAGGGAATGATGATTTGGCAACTGGAAATTAAGAGGACCTGAGACACATTAAATGAAGTTTATATCATTCTGCTGATATCTGGTTGGTCCAAGTGGAGAGATCAATGGTTTTGGAGGCAGAAGACCTGCCTGAAATCCTACCTTTGCTATTTACTACTTCTCTGACTCCCTGGGCCTCAGTTTCTTCATTTGTAAAATGGAGGGGTGTATTGTTGGATAAAATGACTTCTGCACTCCCTTCTAACTCTAAATCTATTATTGTGATCTGAGTTTCAGAGAGGTGAGGGAGAAGAAAGAGATGGTCTGGAATAGAGAGCAAAGGGTTTGAGCTGTGTTGTTCTCAATAGGCAGCAGGAGTTGAGTGGGAGCCTATAACTTTTTAAAATATGAAATTTAAAAAAATAAAGTCTAGAGAGAGGCAAAGTATGGGAAATGTTTTAAATAAATAAATGTTCTTGCAAAGAAACAATAAAGCCATCTGCAGTGGGTGTGGGGGTGAGGAAAAGGAAGAAGGGGAAAAGATCTCTAGTAAAGAACAAAGTTTATTTTAAATTAAATTTTACTTTATATTATTTATTATTCCCTGAAACCCTAGAGCCTAAAGAGACATAGTGGAAGAAATCCCCAGGGTTACAGGATAAGGACAGTAGTACTAATACCTCACAGGAGTCCAGTTCTTTGTTAATGTAAGACAATATGTACATGTGGGTTATTAAGTTACCAAGCTCAGTCAATGTAGTTTTAAACTTACTAAGCTTTTGGGACCCCTTGTATTTGATTTGGGGTCACTGATCATTTCTTTCAAATATCGTTTTCATGTAAAGTATAGGTTCTCCATTTCAGATTCAGATTTCACAGCATTTAGGGAGTCTCAGTGGAGTGGAGGGAGATGCTTCCAAGGCATCCACTTAACAAATGGATGTTTGTCTAGCCTCTGCCAGGCCCTGGGCACCTTGTGCTCAGTACGGAGTACAAAAATGGAGGAGAAGACAGAGTCTCTACCATCAAGGAGCTTGGAGAGACAAACACAAACATAAACAAAAGAGAGTTAAGTGACAACACACGGCAGTTTGGGATTATGGGTCATGAGGATAGCAAGACCTTAAAAAAATGTTTGCTAAAAAAACCCATTTGTGTGAGTATTATAAAATGTTCAGACTGCTCCAACAGTTCATAAAAGTGGCTAACCTTTGAAGATTTTCTTTTTTAAAAAAGAATCGAACAACAGTGTCCCTTTAATTAAGAGGGTTTTTTTTTTTTTTCATACATTCACAAGAAGCTGCTGTAAGGGTACTGCTTTTTCTTAATGAGGACACCTATCAGTTAAAAATCTCATTTTTTTTACTTTTTCTTAACAGAAGAATTTAGTCCAAGGCACTTCTTAACGTACTAAAAAAAAGGCTTTTGTGTATGACAGGGACCTTTGATGAACGGCAGCCTGATGCAAATGGAGAGATTACTTCCTATTTTCCCTGTATACTGCTTATTTGTGCCTAGTTATTTGCATGTTCAGTTGTGAGCTCCTTGAGAATAGGGGCTGTCTTTTGCCCAGCGCATGGCACAGTACCTAGCACATAGCAGGTGCTTAATAAATTCACTAAATGATTGACCTAAAGTCAGAAGAGAACTGAATTTGATTTCTATCTCTGAAATTACTAGCTTAGATAACCTTGGGCCAGCCACCCTCTCTGAGCCTCACTGTCTCCATTGGAGGGAAGCCAGGTGTGGATAGAGCTCTGGGTTTGTAATTAGGATGACTTGATGAGTTCAAATCCTGCCTCAGATACCTACTAGCTGTGTGACCCCGGGCAAGTCACTTAACCCTGTTTACCTCAGGTTCCTCATCTGTAAAATAAGCTGGAGAAGGAAAGGGCAAATCACTCTAGTATCTTTGCTATAAAACCCAAAGTGGGATCAGGAAGTCAAACACCACTGAAAAGCCTCAACAGCAACAAAAAATCCCTATCAGAGAAATGAGGATTAGGGTAACCCATCTACTATAGGTTACTATGGGGGGGGGGGTTATGAAGGTCAAATGAAGAATATATGTAAAGTGTTTTATAAATCATAAACATTCTATATAAGATAAGATTTATTATTATTATTGCTATTATTATTATTACTGGAAAGAATATTAGGCTTTGAGTCAAACATTTAAATTCTAGCTCTGCCACTTGCTAATTGAGTGATTTTAGGCAGTCACTTTCCCTTTCTCACCTCTATTTCTTTCTCTAAAATAGAGGTGCTGAAGGAGATGACCAGGGTCCCGTCTATCCTGACATTCTGTGATTCTGTGAAATTGTAAATGAAGCCTGTTTTCTCATAACTAATACCTCCCATTTCTGGAGCACTTTGAGGTTTGCCAAGAACTTCCCATACAGTATCTTATTTAAAGCTCATGGCAACCCTCTTGAGACAGGTACAACAGGTACCTCTAGCTCCATTTTACAGGCAGGAAACTGAAGTTCAGAGAAGTTGTGAGACTTACCCAATTAATCTGAATGAAAGAGAATCCTGTTGAGAATGCCTATTGTGGTTCTGTCTAGGGGGCCTGGAGGGAGCAGGGAGAAGGTAAACTATTCTAGCCTGGTAAAAGTTCCTTAGTTCCCCTGCAGCTGAGGACAAAGGTTCAAAGGTTGGGTATCAGGAGACAGCTGAATGCCACTAAAATATTCACACTTGGGTTGCTGGCCTCCTTTCCACATTCATGGCTTAAATCCAAACTTTCCTGTTAAGTGTTGGGTCTTTTTTTTTTTTTTAAGAAAATGTGAGGTAGGAGCAGGAAAACTCTGTGTGCTCCCCCCACAACCACTTCAAATACCTATAAAAATTATTCTAAACAAACTTTAGAGCTACAGCCCACAAAGTGATGGAAAGAGAAAAGTCTCCTGCTGAAGGCAGCCTGGCAGGCTGGCAGGAAGGGTCCATTGCAGTGTGCTGGGAGCAGAGCCCAGCCATGTTTGAGCCCTCAGTTTTAGCCCCAGGGCAGCCATGACCAGCCATGGCTGGAGGGATTGGGGGAGTGGATCACTAGTAGCTGTGTTGGTTTCCAGAATTATCAACCCATAAATGCCAAAGAAAAAGTGAGAGGTCAGTATGGACTTTGGAAATAGGGGGTCCAGGAGTGTGGTCTGGCCTCCACCCTTGGAGGGAGAAGCAGCTGAGGTGCAGGGGCCATGCAGCCGCCACCATGTGGCTGCTTCAGAGCTCCTGGCCTGCAGATTGTAGGGGGACCAAGCAACCATTCAGAGGGATAATCACTTGCTTAACCTGCTTGGATCTAGATTGCTGTCTAGGGTGGAGGTCCTAGGGTGTGTGACCAGGTGCCAGAGCCCGTGGAAATGAATGATGTAAACTAAAAATAAACATAAAATTCAATTAAAAAAAAGAAAAAAAAAGAAAATGTGATCCTTAAGCAATGGAGAATGAGGCCAGAGCTCAGCACACGAAGTTTCAATCCTTCTCATGTGAGGCTGGTGGCCAAAGGCAAATCTTAAGATTCTTGTTTCAAATGTTCAGTTCCAGGAAAGTGAGTGGCCCCATTGACTGAAACCCAGTGGGGCACATTAGATGGAGAAGAGCATAGGACAGATCAAACCGTAGAATATGCATATTTCCTATGGTTGTCCTTTGTTCTCGAAGAGGACCAAAATGACCTTACTGTGTTAGAGTCAAATTACAGTGTTATCTGACTGTGGCTGACCAGATCAATATGAGCTGGGAATGCTCTACCACCGGTTCGCATAAATAGTCCATGGGAACATTTGGGGTGGATTCTCTCAATTTGGGCATCTCCTGTTTACTCTGAGATGCTTCAATTCTGCACCTTCTCTGATGAGGGCATGCCATGCTGGCTGGTCCTGTGCCAGTGTCTCCCATGTCACACAATCAATTCCAAAGTTCTAGAGAGAGACGTTGAGAGTTGCTTTTTCTGACCACCATGTAAGTACTTGCCTTGTGTGAGTTCTCCATAAAATAGTCTTTTAGGCAAATGTACATTTACCAGAGCTAGTTCAGTGTTTGGGGGGCTCCAAAGGAAAGTACAGGAGAGAAGAAGTATTAGACTGACTACCAGACTGCAGGTCTACAGAGCTGTTGTGCTAACCTCGTTGTTGTGTGCCTGTAAAACCTGGACAGCCCACCAGTGCCAAAGTAGGGAACTGAACAGCTTCCATTTGAATTGTCTTAGGAAGATTCTGAGGATCATCTGGCAGGATAAGGTAGCAGACACTGAGGTCCTTTCTCGAACTAAACTGCCAAGCATTCAAACTCTACTGTTTTCCTATATATAATAGTTGGCTACCTCTCCTCACCTCCCACCTGCATTCATTTTTTCTTTGGAAAGTACAAAGGCTGCATCATCAAGATCCTTTTACCCTCTTTAAAATTTACTAAAGACCCAAAAAGTTTTCATGTAAGTGGGTTATATCTAGGAATGTGCTGGTAAATGTTTAACTATCAGCTCTCAAAAAAAAAGATGTACATGACACACTTTTGTAGTTAATCTGCATTGTTAACATTTTCTTTATCACTTTCTTAAGTCTAATCAATCAATATAACAATAAATCAAGCCCTAATTTGTAGCATTTGCTGATTTCCAGGATGTAAATGCTCCCATTGAACATTTAACAACCAGCTCCCCAGCCAGTTTGAGCTGGCTCTAGTAACACAGGGGTGTCCCTGTGTTATAGGAGGTATTGTGAGGGCCAAATGAGATAGGAGAAATGAAGGCATTTTGAAAACTATAAAGCACGATGTAATTTTATGAGGTTATTTCCAATTTATCCCCCCTGTTACTTCTATTATTCTTATTATGGAACTTTTGCAGGGCTTTGGTACCATTCAGAAGTTACTTTTTATGTGTCTGCCTTTTTTTCTTCCTTAAACCATGTGCTTTTCAAGGGTAGGCACTGTGTCATCTCAACTGAACTACACGAATGTTTATTTAAATGCCTTAGGCTCTATGAAAAGCATGGTGCTAGGCCCTGGGAATCCAAAGGCAAAAATAAAACTCCTTGTCTGTCCTTCAGGAGTTTTCCTGAGGAGAGTACTGATGTGCATAGACAAGTAAATAAAAGTTAATTGAATAGAATGGGGGGGAGGAAGTTAGAAACATAAGACTGGGGTGATTGGCAGGAGATTGGGGTGAGAAAAGGCAAGCTCTGTGGAGGAGATCATATCTGAGCTGAGCCTTGAAGAAAGATCAGAATTTGGGAAGGTGACGATAGGGAGGGAGTCTATGCTCGGTGGGGAACAGAAGAGGGGGATGGAATGACAAGTTCAGCTTAGTAGCTGTTTCTGCTGAAGTGTAAAGGGAGTAATAGGAAATAAGTCTGCAAAGGCATCTTGGAGTCACATTGTAGAAGGTCTTAAAAGCCAGGCAATAGAACTTGCATTTTGACCTAGAAACAGTATGGCACCACTGAAGGTTTTTGAGGAGGGAAGTGACAAGATTAGAACAATACCTTAGAAAGAGAACGTATCTGGGCAGCTAGGTGGTGCAGAGATAGAACCTTGGAAGCTCTGGTTCCAATCCAGCCTCAGACATTTACTAGTTGTCAGACCCTGGGCAAATCTCTTAACTTCTGTTTGCCTCAGTTTCATCATCTCTAAAAAGTGGGGATGATAATAACACCTAGCTCTCAGGGCTGTGGTGAAGATGAAATGAGATAATAATTGTAAAGTGCTTAGCACAGGGTCTGACACACAGGAAGCGTGATATAAATGTTAATTACTATTATTACATGGGCAGCCATGTGGAGGATGGGTTGGAGAGGGGAGAGGCTGGAATCAAGGAGACCAATTAGTGGACTTCTAAAATAGACGAGGCAAAAAGTGCTGAGGACCTGGGATAGGAGAGTAAGCTGGGAGGAGGAAGTAGATGCAGGGGATTGGAGGGAAGGAGAACCGAAAACATTTGGCAACTATTCAGATATGGCACATGGGGGAGAGGGAAGAGTCAAAACTGATGCTGAGGTGGTGAACCTTAGTGAGTAGGAGGATGGTAGTGGCCTCAATAGAAACGGGGAGGTTTGGAAGAGTATCAGATTTAGCAGGGGAAATTCCATTTTGGACATAACGAATTCAAAATGCCAACGGGAAATCCGAATGAATATGGCCAATATTTGGGGATGTAAGACTAGAATTCAATAGAGAGATAAGGACTGGATACATAGGTTTAGGTCTCACTTGTAAAAAGATGATAATTGAACCCATGAGAATAGATGAAATCATCAAGCAAGAAAATACAGTGAAGAAGAGGGCTCAGAACAGAGCCTTAGAAAACTTCCATGATGACAAGTCAGAATGGAAGGAGGAAAACGAAAAGAGAACAGTATCACAGAAATAAGGGGAAGAGAAACTTTCAAGGAAAAGACATAAAGAGTCACAAAAATTATAGAGAAGTCAAATGGATAAAAAAAGACCACTGAATCTAGAATTGAAGAGTTAGTTGACTTCTCTCTCTCTCTCTCTCTCTCTCTCTCTCTCTCTCTCTCACACACACACACACACACACACACACACACATATATATACATACATATGTATATCACAATAAACTCCAAATGGATACATAACCTAAACATAAAAGATCAAATCATGAACAAACTAGGGGAGAAGGAAAGGAGCTACATCTCATAACTATGGATGAGTGAGAATTCTTAACAAAACAAGGAATAGAGATTATCATAAAAGATAAGATGGACAATTTTGATTACATAAAACCAAAAAGCTTTTGCACAAGTAATGAAGTTAGAATTAGAAAGGAAACAAATACTTGGAGAAAAAAGTATTTGTAAGGATTGACCTTGGCACAGAGAGAAGGACCATATCTTACTTTGAGATTGGAGCAAAATGAGGAATAATGGGAGGGACATAGAGCTGTGAAATAATGGAGAAGGACTTCACAATGAAGTGCCTTGATTTTCCCAACAAGTCTCTACTGAGAAGGATGAGAACAGGAGGGTGTAGGGGGGTTGAGGGGAGAAGAGCAGGGCTGGGACATGGGAGAGGTTCAACAAAGGAAGAATAAAAGGACTGTCATGGCGCTAGGTGGCAGTGAAAGAGCGTCGGCCCTGGAATCAGAAGGCTGATTGGACCGGCCTCCACACTTAATCCACAAACAAAACCTACCTGTACCTTGGGCAAGTTACTTAACCCCATGCCCAAAGGCGCACAAAAACCCCAACCCAACAAAAAAAAAAAGGACTGTCATGCAGCAGGTAGGTCCAAGCTGAGATTAGATGGCACATAACTGTCATTGGTCATGCATCATGCTGGATGAGTTCCTCCAGGAATGTTCTTTTTTTTTTTTAAACCTCCCAGCCCAATTCCATGTATACTGGAAGTACTTAATAAATAATAACTGGATAAATGGACAAGGTATTATTAAGTGCAGACGGGTGGGTTGGGACTAGCTGGAGCTGATCATTAAATTTTCAGTTAGAGTATTTACAGCTTGGAAATCCACAAATACTATAAATCAGGGCTTGGTTTATTGCTTTGTTGATTGTACTTAAGAAAGCGATGGGAAAAATGTAAATAACCCAGATTAAAATTAAGTCATTTTGATTATTATAAATATCTAAATTAATTACAAAGGACATATGAAGGAAAACACTATCTACATCCAAAGAAAGAACAGATAAGTAGAAGTATGTGTAGAATGATTTTATGTACACATACACACACATATTTGTTTCTAATGGTAGCTATCTCTAGGGTGGGGAGTGGGAAAGGGGGAAAAAAAGAAAAAAAATTTACATGATAACTTTATTATATATTTAAAAGGAATATCAAATTATACATAATAGATTTGCAGTTTCATGAGCAATCATCTTTTTTTATTATACTATGTTATGGAGAGATTTGTTTTATTCCATCCATCAATCAATCGATAAATTCTAAAGTGTATTGTGAGGCCATTTTTTTTCCTGGAGGGCTAGTTGTTAAATATTTGCCAGAATATCTTTGGGTATGGGCTACCCCAACTTCATTCTTAGCAAAATACAACTCATTGAAATAAAAGATTCATGGCACAAACCATTGCCCTAGACAGGCATGGTACTGAGTTGAAGAGCACACTAGCAAGACTAAATGCCTATTTAGGGCATCATGATTTTAGCAGGAGCTGAGGATATATGGGTTCTTTTGCTCACCTGGGAGGACTCACATTTCCTGGTATCCTTCTCCTTCTTTGCCAGTCGTTTCTTTTTCTTGTGGAGTGGATTGGACTCTAAAATCATTTCTTCCAGTTCAAAGGTGGGATCGCAGTTCAGTCTACCTTTCTGTAGGGAACAAAAGAAAAGGTCACCTCCCTGCCTGGACTCAGCCTTTTAGTCTGTTTTACAGAAGGGTCAGATCTAGGGAAGGGACTGAACTAAGTCTCAATGAAATCAGCTCAAGACAATAGAGAAAGTCAAGATCCCTCGGTCTGCTTTACATAATTCATTGCCTCCTTCCCTGGCATAGACCATTATCATTCTTTATGCTTATATTTTATTCTCTCTGTCTTCTAATAAGCCCACCATGGGTAGAAAGGGAGACAAACATCTTTTCTAAATGACATTTTACCTTTCTTGTTTGTGGGCTTTTTGGGTCACTGTGGGGTTTCATTGCTGTAAAAGTGCTATGGCACTAATGAGACCACTCACACAGAAGGCTGGCCTGAGATTTAATGGGAAGAGCAATGGATTTGTAAACAGAAGGCCTGGGATCAAATTCTGACTTTTCCACCGACTTTGTGCAAACAGGAACAAGTCATCTTACCTCAGCCTCAGTGTTTTCCATTAAAAAATGAGAATATTGAACTACATGATCTCTAAAGATCCTTTCAATTCTAAATTCTATGTTACTACTTGGCTAGGTGTCACAGTGGCTACAGCACCAGGGCCTGGAGTCAGGAGGACCTGAGTTCAAACTCGGCCTCAGATACTTCCTAGTTGTGTGACCCTGGGCAAGTCACTTACTCTTGTTTGTCTCAGTTTCCTCATCTGTAAAATGACCTAGATAAGGAAATGACAAACAACTCCAGTATCTTTGCCAAGAAAACCCCAAATGGGGTCATGAAGTGTCAGACATAACTGAACTCACTAGGGAGAGAAGCCTAATTCTAGTCTCCACCATATTAAGGAAAATGTTTTAGGTTGTTCCCCCCTTCCCCCTTTGTACAAAGGGCATACAGCTCAGACCAGGGAACACTCCACAACTCTGTGACACTTTATGGAAACAGCAATGTCGGCAAATATGCCAAGTCACTCTCAAATCTACTTTTTTAAACTGCCAGAGTGATTCTTGCCTTTACCACTTGTATCTTGACATCTGATCAGAGACAGCCCTATACTGCTATGTAATTACATGAAACATGTCAGTCCCTCCAAGTAAGCTGCAAGTTCCTTCAAGAACAACAGGGTCCCTTGCTCTCCTTATCTTTTAATCCCTAAAAATTCTTGGTACAGAGCTGAGCTCAAAGTTGGTACTCAATGAATACTAGCAGAACAATGACTGATTTTCTGTAGTGCTGAAACAAGGGCTCTGTGTGGCGTTAAAGACCCCAAACTCTGAACTTTCACAAGATTAAGGGCCTTAAATACTGGCATAAAATGTATTGCCAATATGCTTCTAAACATGGTAATGCTACTGATGTAGGCATCTTATGTACATTTAATCCACACAGATGAATTTATATAAGCAACATTAGTGTAGTGGATAGGGTACTAGGCTTGGAGCTAAGACAAAGGTTTCTATTCTGCCTCTGACATGTATTAGTTATGTGATACCAAGCCTCTTCCTCAATCACATAACCTCTCTGTCCCTCATACATCTCTCTTGTGCCTAGGATTTGGTAAAGTATAAATGTGGAGTTCCCTATACGAAGATCCTTCCTGTATTGAATCATACTGAATTCCTTCCTACTAATACAATTTCCGTGGTGTGGGATGGCCTGAGGCAAAGGCTATAAACACCTGCATAGCAACACAACATTTGAGTTTTGCCCTACAGAGCCCCAGTGGGCTGGGATTTATAGACCCTTCAAAAGCAGGAAGAAACACACTCTAGACTTGGAACAGGTGTTGAAATGAAGAGGGGGAGGAAGTGGGGGGCTGGACACCTTTCAGTTGACTTACATTAGGAATGAAAGTTGGAATCAGCCTCTTCTGTAGAGCTGCATCCCAATTCACATCAGCCATGTAGGAGCAGTCCTGGACATCTGATAGCTGAGAAAACCTGTGGTCAGGATTTTGTTCAAGCAACTGCCAAGAAAATACAAGAGTTTGGATGCTGAAATATGGGAAGGCCCAGGGAGGCCAATTTTCACGGGCAGTTCCATTGCTAATGTCTTCAGATATCTCTCCCCACTTCCCCCTACCACCTATATCTAAGCAACTGCCATGGCACAGAATCAAAGGTTTAGAATTGAAAGGAATATGAAAAAATCACCCAAAGCAGAGGTTTCATACATACCACTGAGGCTACAACACTGCCAGGTGCAGCCTGAAGCAGATTCAAATGCAATTGGGAAATACTGTACAAAATAAATACAAATACAACAGAACCCAGATAGTAATGATAGATGGTTTTCTAAGTCAGTAAGTATCCCTGCAGGGATCCTTACATTTGGTTTAGTGACTTCTGTTTCTATTTGAGTTGGACACCACTGATCTAGACCTCCCTCATTTTACAGAAAAAGTCACTGACTCTCAGAAGAGATCTTGCCCATGGTCACTCAACCAGTAAGCAGACTGGTCAATTCTACTTCCACAACATCTCCTGTATCAGGCCCCCTCCCTCCAATGAATCACATACCAGCCTCAGGAACTCACTACCCCTCACAGGTCCCCATACTTAGGCAAGTCCTAACAAGGACTCCCTCTTCCCCTCATCTCCTTAGGATCCTCATCTTCCCTCTGGGCTCAGCTCAGGTGCTGCCTTCTGTGAATGGGAAGCTTTTCTTGAGCCTCCTAGTCGCACTACTCTTTCCTGCCTCAGATTGCTGTTTATTTATTTAACTGTTTACATAGTATAAACTCCAGTAAGATTCAGGCTCCTTGAAAGCAAGGACAACTTTTAATTTTTTAAAGGTTTTAAATTTTCGTCTTTGTGTTCCTAATGCCTAGAATGGTGCTTTGCACAGTTTTGTTGTTGTTCAGTTACTTCAGTCATGTCTGACCCTTCATGACCCTATTTGGGGTTTTCTTGGCAAAGATACTGAAGTAGTTTGCCATTTTCTTCTCCAATTCATTTTTTAGATGAGGAAACTGAGGCAAATAGAGTTAAGTGACTTGCCCAGAATCATACAGCTAGTAAATGCCTGAAGCCAGATTTGAACTCAAGAAAATAAGTCTTCCTGACTTCAGGCCTGGCTCTGTCCAATGCACCAGCAGCTGCCCCTTCTCACAGAGTAAGCACTTAAATAATACTTGGTGCATTAAGTGGTTAAAATAAAGTGAAAGAGATAGCATAGAAATTGCTAGGATATGGAAATAAGAGAATAAATGACCTTGTGCACACATTTGGCTTTTGCTTCCACCATAGTCTTCTGCAAACACCTCATTGAAGTGTGGAGGGGACAATGGCTTCTCAAAGGTGATGTCAATTCTGGCAGGTCCTACAGAATTGAGATGGCTTTGAGTATGGGCTAAAGAACAGACTGTCTCTGTCATCTGATGGCCAGCCTACTTCAGTCAGACAAGGCCCATCACTAGAGAAGTGGACATGGGGTGATGAACTGCTCTGACGGCAGCAATTCACTCAGCCATCATCATGGGTGGAAGGATCGTGAACTGCCTTGCTAGAAGCAATATCCAAACAGAACAAAGTGTGGGCTCTTAAAGTACTGAAAATAAGTTGGATTTTTTTTCTTATGTTCTTGATGGTGTAATTTACGGAGATTAATAAATGTTTATTGACTGCTTGATTCCACTCAATGTCTGACTTTGAGAAAGGTCACTTGGTATATTAGTCGTGTAGAGATAATGCTTACTTTGACTTGGAGCTTAGATTTGACACTTAGTTGGTGTGTGATAAACACTCTCTATTCTGGAAATGGTCTGATGGGGAAGAGTGCGGTTCTAACTAGGAACATGTCAGCCATTCTGAGAACAGAATGGGGAAGCCTGCCACTTAGCATCCATGTCTGTGTGGGACTGGGAAGTAAATAGCATGATTTTACCCATAGATGAATGACACATGGGTGAGTAAGACAAGGGGGAGTAGAGAGTGTATAGGATTTGGATCCCAGCTCTGCCACTTACAACCTGTATGAGCTTGGGAAATTCACTTAAACCACCCTGGGACCCAGTTTCCTCATCTGGAAATGAGGGCGAGATGGCTTCTGAGGTCCTAGAACTCCAGAGTCCTGAAATTTAATGTGGCCCCAACGTGACCCTGTTGCAAACTATATATTACCTCACTTCAAAGACAACAGAAGCGGCTTTTCCCACAAAGAAGGGCAATCTTTGAAAAACTACAAATTGTCAAGAAAGAATATTCACTGAGAAGCTCTTTCTTTTATTGGAGATTACCTGTTGCAACTTCCCTTCTTCCCTAAGGTATGCTCATCTTTTTCTGCCCACACCAGAGCCCTAATTAGAAATGTTTGTACCCAGGACAAGTGACATCAAGTATTCCTGGGGAAAGCAACATAAACATTAATGAACAGGTCATTTCCATAAGACATGGTGGAACAGGGGTAGACCAGACATGGAATGTCACCACCGGCCTACTATCTAATAGTTTCCTATTTTAACTAATTATTCTTACTCATTGGGTGCTAAGCTCAGTTTTTTTTATGCTGTTAAAGGACTGTTTAAGTACCATCAATGTTTTCTAAATTTGTGGCCCCTGGTTACCCACTTAAGTTGCTTCTCTACTGTATCTTTTTTTTTTTTTTTTTGGAGGGGGGAGAAGGTAGGGCAATTGGGGTTAAGTGACTTTCCCAAGGTCACACAGCTAGTTTTGTGTTAAATGTCTGAGGCCAGATTTGAACTCAGGTCCTCCTGACTCCAGGGCCAGTGCTCTATTCACTGCACCACCTAGCTGCCCCCTCTCTACTATAATCTTTGATCAAGGCATTGCCTTAAAAAGAACAACTACCACAAAAGAAAAACAAATCCCCAGTTCAACAGGAATTAAGTTCCACTGGTCAACTCCTGTTTATCACTTCCATATTAAGCTATTAAAAATTCACTTCCACCTCCTTTCTAGGAGAGGGTACAATGATCACTTCAAAGCACAACTTCCATAGCAGTGAGTTCATGGGGAAAATGAGTAGGGTGCAGCTGAAGTGACAACAACTGCATAAAGTGAAGATATTAACCAAGGGTGATCGATGATTCTCAGTTCCCGAATCATGTTATCTGTTATCAACAGTGTTATCTGCTGACTCGTGATTGCAGTTTTATCTTGAAGTATCTGGAGCTGGCTTGTGCCTCAAACTATCCCCACAGACCGCATATTGACTAGGAATTCTATTTAATGGAGGCAAAAAAGCATAACAATAATAATACGCAGCATTTATATAGTACTCTAAGGTTTGCAGATCATTTTACTGACGTTAATTCATTTCATCCTAGCAAACAACCCTGGGAGGGAAGTGCTATAATTAACCCCATTTTACAGATGAGGAAACTGAGTCTGAGAGAGGTTGTGACTTGCCCCAGGTCACATGGCCAGTAAGTTCCTGAGGCAGAACTAGATCAGGCCTTCCTCAGTCTAAATCCTGTTCTCTATCCACTGAGTCACCTGGTTGAATAGAAATGGGGGATGGAATATCATATGTGACAAATCTAACTAGGATGGAGAATACATGAAAAAGAGAAATGTGGAATATGAATGGATGGGAGTTAGAGTGTGAAGGACTTCATATGTCAAGCTAAGGATTTTACAGTTTATCTGAGTGGCAACTGACAGCCATTGAAAGGTTTTGAGTCAGTCCCAGGGAAGCCCAAATCTGGCTCACTGTCCAATTTTTTAATTTAATAGCCCCACAAACCAAGATCAGTTTTTTATATGATTATATTTAATTTAATGTTGATATAGTATAACTATATTTTAATATAGTACAAAAATATTATAATATAAGTTTATATTTTTAATACAAGACTTTAGGTAAAAATATAAGAACATTCTAGGTCACATTTGGCCCATGTGACCATGGGCCTGTATGATCTGTATTTTGCCTACCCTTGGCACTTTAATGGCTACAAAATGCTTTCCTCACAATCCTAGGAGGTAGGTGTTGTAAACATTATGATGACCATTTTATTGATGAGAAAAAGTGAGACTCAGTGACCCCATACTAAGTATTGAAGTTAGGATTTGATCCAGGACCTCTGACTTTGGTGTCATAGCTCCTTCTACTATACTGCATTTTACTAACAAAGGTACCTCACCCAGCTGACTTGCATACAATAAATTCATCTTCCAAATATCCATGGCAGGAATGGATGCAAATGTAAATTTGTTTATAACGCATTATCCATTCAAGAAGGAAGGGCCTATGTGAAGAAAGAAACTTGGAGAATTGTTAAAGAGATGTGTACAATCACAGCTGCCTAACATCTGTAAGGTTCTTGCAGACTAATTTCTGACACTTGGGAATCTGTTTTGAAAATATGCTTTCACCCACAGATTCAGACTGAAAAATAAATACCTTGGCTTCAATAGCACTGAGGGAAGATATATATAGCTTCCTTCCCCTCCTCCATACTTCCAACAGGGCCAGAGAACTGTCATAGACAAGGTTAGGGAATGTTCTGTGGACCAGACAATAGAGAGATCCAGTCTTGTTACTTATCTCTCACTATGAGACTGAAATATTCTTTCTGAATTAAAAAAAAGAAAATTGATTTCCCTTTTTGGGGGTAGCCTGATTCTACCAATTTCTTTTAAAAATTATTCTTATGGTTTCAATCATATAAATTATCTCCTATTTTCCATAGATTACATCCAGATGCTGGTAAATAGCTATTATGTTTACCCTGCCCCACCCTTCCCATTTCAGAATTTGGAAGGTGGGATTGCTTGGGAATGACATCTCTAGATGACAAGTCTTTCCACCCTTTCAGACAGTATAAGGATCACTAAGAATTACTGTATCTGGGACAAATTCAATTGGAAGAGGGAGCAATCTATCCAAGGGGGCTTCTATACCATGAGAGAGAATGGTCCATGCCCCAAAGAGTCTAAACTGAACTCCCATAATACAATAAATGGTCTCTGATGAAGATAGCAGGTAGGGGTGTGTAATGTGAAAAGGTGGGCCCTGGGAAAGGGGCTCTTGACAATGGGTCATAGCACAATGACAAAATAAAAAGGCAACAAGTCAGAGAACCACTAGGAATTTGAGGAACTACAACCCCCACATGTCAGTTTCCTGATAACAAAGTCCAGACAGCCCAATACTAGTCATAGGCCTGGTTATACAAGTTTTATTGATATAATTTGCTTCCTAACCAAAATGGAATGACTTTAGAAACCAAAAAGAAAGTTAAATTCTGTGACCTTTGAGAAAAAAACAATCAGCCATGCTAGCTGGAGTGAAGGCATTTTCATGAAAGGCAGCATTACGTAGGTATTGGAGATTCATGGACTTGGGTTAAAAATCTCTGACACAACCTATATGACCTTGGCAAGTCATTTAACTTCCTTGGGCCTCAATTTTCTTAGTTTTAGGAACAACTAGGTAGTACAATTGACAAAGCAGGAAGTCGAAAAGACCCGAGTTCAAATCCTGCTTCTGTACATGCCTCCATGACCAGAAGCAAATCACTTAATCTCCATTTGCCTCAGTTTCTTCATCTGCAAAATAGTGATAATAATAGCATCTACCTCTCAGGATCAAATGATACAATATTTGTAAAGTGTTTTACAAAACTTAAATAAATGCTAGCTATTATTGTTATTAATTATTGTTACTTATTCTTTCCTCATCATTAAAACGAAGGGGGTGGATTAGCTGGCCTCAGAAGTCCCTCTAGCTCTGGAGCTATGATTTTAAGATGATTATCAGGATTATATCAGCAGATATTATAGTGAAGCAAGAGCTTTATTTCAGCAGAACCACCAGAGGGTGGTATCTAACCTCGTCAGATGGAAATGTTATTGTGAGCCATTGTTCTAGACGTCTCGGCTATTTTTTCTTCTAAATTCATTCCTGTGACATCACTCCTCTCTGCTCCATGGCTGGCATCTTCCTTACACTACACTGGTTCATATTGCTAGCAACCTTTCTTATGTGTTCATCTTTTAGAGTTCCTACCAGCTGATAAGCTCCTAAAAAGGATGTAGTTCTTGGTGATATTACAAGTGTTTAGTCCAGTTCTGTGAATACAGTAGGTGCCCACAAAATATTTCTCCATTAACACATTGTCTCTTAATACGACTCTAAGCATCTTTAAGGTAAGGGTCATATTTTATGTTTCTTTTGTATCTCCCACAGTGCCCAGTAGGTGCTCAATAAATACCTGTTGAATTCAATTTAACAAATGTTCAATTCAACAAATGTTTATTATATGTCTACCAAGTCAAGATACGAAAGCTGGAAAGATACAAAATGGCATAGTGTCTGCCCTCAGGGATCTTAGAGCCAACACCTGCGCTGGTGTACATGCTGCTCTTAGGATCAGGCCATCTGGTGTTGAATCTCAAATCTGGGAATTTTTATTTAACATGTGACCGTAGGCAGATATTTTTCTTCTCTAGACCTGTTTCCATCTATATGTAATGGAGAACTAACCACTGGGAAATTCATCAATGGCCTTCTATGCATGTTCATAAGGCCTGGGCTCAATGACCTAGTTACATGAAAATGATGAGGCTGAACTACATGGCATCTCTTCCAGCATAGGATCTCAGATCCTTTGTATAGCAGGTGCTTCTAGGTGGCACAATGAATAGAATGCCAGACCTTGAGTCAGGAGGACCTAAATTCAAATCTGACCTTAGACACTTATTAGCTGTGTGACCCTGGGCAAGTCACTTAACCTTGTTTGCTTCAGTTTCCTCATCTGTAAAACTAGCTGGAGAAAGAAATGGCAAACCATTCCAACATCTTCACTAAGAAAACCCTAAATGGGGGCAGCTAGGTGGCACAGTGAATAGAGCACCAGCCCTGCAGTCAAGTTCAAATCCAGCCTCAAACACTTAATACCTACTAGCCGTGTGACCTTGGACAAGTCACTTAACCCTGATTGTCCCTCCAAAAAGGCAAAAAAAAGAAAACAAAATCCTAAATGGGGTCATGGAGAGTATGACATGACTGAAACAAGTGTTTAACAAAGAACAGGTGCACTAATAAGCACGATATAAAATATGGTGTATACAGACAAAGTACTCTAGGGAAATTTGAGACAAGGGAGAATGTTTTATTCTAGTAAATTAAATGAGATAATATATGGGGAAGCACTTTATAAAATGTGAAAGAACTACATGAATATAAGGGCTTATTATTTTTGGAATCATGGAAATGGTTCTGATGATGGAACCTGAGGATGTAAGTCTGAGTCCCGGCTCTGACACTAAATGGGGTCCACCTGGCAAGCTGCTTCCCTTTCATGGAGCCCAATGTCCTTTCTGTAAAATGGGGAGTGTAATAGTTGCATTATTTAACAACCAGAGCTATTGTGAGGAGCCAATGGGATGAAGTTTGTAAGTTTAAGATCCTAAAATCATAGGAGTATAGGTAGAAAGGACCTTAGAGGGTAAAGAGCCCAACCCCTTTATTTTTACTATATACATATGTATATATATATATATACACACATATATATATATACATATATATATATAAAATTTATTTCTAACATTCATTTTAAAAACATTTGTGAGTTCTGAATTCTCTCCCTCTAGTCCCTCCCCCACCCATTGAAAAGGCAAGCAAAATATCAATTATACATGTGAAATCATGTAGACTATATTTCCATATTAGTCATCCAACGCCCTTATTTTGTAGTTGAGGAAACTGAGGCAGAGAGGTCAAGTGACTTACCCAAGGGCACATAACTAGTAAGTAGCTGAGGCAGGATTAGAACCAAGAACTTCCTGACTCTAAGTCCAGTGGCCTAAAAATATATACTCCTACATTAACACAGGCAGTTATTCATAATACCCCCACAGTCATGGGGATCATGCTGTCCCTTCTCTTACCTTTTTCAGCAGTGTCACCATTCCCACTGACCACGAAGCTGGGTAGGTCACAACTGCTGTCTTAAACATGTGAGCAATGTCACTGGTAGATGCACCAGAGCGAATTTGATATGGCCTCTGCAAAATATAACAAGGAAATTATTTCTTTATGGCTGGGGGAGGGAGAGGAGGGAGGAAGGCAGAAAAAACTTCCCTTGGAAATTTTCCCAGGTCAGGCATTTGGAAACTAAAGATGTTATTATGTGGCTTCTAAATACTTCTCCTCCCCCCCATTGCTATCTTCAATAGATCCACTGAAAATCATTGCAGAGCCTGGCTTTGCCCAGCTGAAGTAAATAGATTAACAGTGGGTTGTAAACACAACAGCAAATAACAATAAACTCACAAAGCAAAGGGACCTGGGAAAAAATGAAAAAAAAAACAACAACAAAATAGAACAAAACAAACCCAAACAATTCACCACCAACAAAGAACCACCACCTAACTGGGTTGTGGCCAGAGCATGGCTGGCACTTTCCAAACAGAGGTAGCAAGTCCAGGTGAGGAGAATTCACTGATTGGACATGTAAAGCCTAGTTGGTCCAGCCATCTTTCGAACCAAGCTGCAATAGTGTTTGGATGTCTGGAGGCCAAGATAAAGCAGGTCAAGTATGGTAGGTCTTAAGTGGGCTCCCCTGCACCGTTCTGTTTGGGCAAAGTGAAAAGAGAATATGGAAGCAGAAAACTTGGTTTCTGCTACCATTGCAACACTGTGTCAGTCAGCTCCTTTCTGGGCCTCTGTTTCCTCTTCTATGAAAGTTTGGTCAAGATGATATGTAGTCTAAAATCCCTTTCTAGTTCAAATCCCATAATGCTATAAATGGTGATAAAACCAGAAAGTAAGCATAAGAAATAAAATTTTTGCTACTGTCATATGTTCCCTGACTGGATAGATGTCCTAGGGAAGAATATTTCTTTGGATGAGACCACTGTCTGGGTGAAAATTTACAGTTAAAGAGTTTTCCAGTCTCCAACTGTAGTCTTATTATTTTTTTTGAGGGATTGAGGGAGGAGAGGACTCATTTTATTTCGCTCTGAAAAAATAAATGAATTTTCACAAGGTCCATAGTTGTCCATTTAAAGATAATTCCAGGAATACCATTCACTTAAGAGTTGGCACCGTGCAAGAAAAGGATTGCTAGAACCATAGAAGATTTGGGTTTGAATCCCAGTTCAGGCACTTGCTGCCTCTGCAAGCTTGGGCAAGTCCTTTCAACTGTCTGGTAAGATAAGTCTGGACCAAATGACCTCTGAATGTGCTGCTGTGGCTTAGGTTTTATTTCTGTCTTTGGAAGATTTTAGTTTAATATTTAAATTTAATTTAATATATAGTAACTAAATATATTTTTTCACAAGCAACTTATAAATGAATAATAGCTAACATTTATATAGCACTTGCAGGGGCGGAGCCAAGATGGCGGAGTAGAAACAGCACTTACAATGTGCTCTGCCCCACACAACTTCCAAACAATGTAAAAGGAACTCTGAACAACTTCTGGAGCCCCAGCACCCACAGAACTACACAGAGAAGCTAACCTCCCGCTGAGGACAGCCCAGCAGCCCTATAGGGAGTGGCGAGTGCAGCACTCTGAGAGCAGGCAGCACAGCATGCTGGGAACCAACAGCGTAGCACTCTGGGAGCTGAGCCCAGGCCTGCATGAGCTGCCGTTTTAGCCCTAGGGAGGCCGGGCCAGCAGCTGACTGGAGGGACCCTAGAACACCAGCAGCTGTGGCGATTCCAGAATTATCAGCACAGATATGCCTAGGACAAAGTGAGAGGTTAGTGCCCTATGGACTTTGGGACCAGTATTTGGGGAATGTCGGCTTCCTCCCCTGGGGGTGAAAAGCTGCTGAAGAAATGGGGCACAGCAGCCATTTTGCAGCATCAGTGGCGGCTCTAGCTCCTGGTCTGCAAACTGTAGGGAGATCCAGCAATCACTCTGGGGGTTAATTGCTCTTTCTTTAAACTGCCTGGATCTGGATTGTGGTCTGGGGGGGTGGTTTGGGGTGGGTATCCAATTTGCCAGAGTGGGAGGAGGCTTTACAGAGGCCACCCAACCTGCGGAAGTTGTGAAGACCCCACGTTTGGGACGGAAGCTCTCCTGTCTGATGGCAGAGTCCTACTGTGGCAACAAGCCCAAAAATCAAGTAATTAAGTGGCAACATGCCTAGGCAAAAGAAACAAAATAAACAGAAAAATTCAACATTGGACTCCTATTTTAGGGGCAAAGAGGATCAAAGCATGGAGGAGGACTGTGAGGTCAGAACTCCTGCACCAAAAGCCCCAAATGAAAATACAAGCTGGCCACAGGCCATAGAGGACCTTAAGAAGCAGATAAGAGAAGTGGGGGAAAATTTGGGAAGAGAAATGAAAAAGATGCAAGAAAAGTATGAAATGACAGTCAACAGCCTGACTGAGGAAAATAACACCTTAAAAAATAGACTAACTCAAATGGCAAAAGAGGCTCAGAAAGGCAATGAGGAGAAGAATGCCTTTAAAAGTCGAATTTGCCAGATGGAAAAAGAATCTCAAAAGCTCACTGAGGAGATTCATTCCTTCAGAGTTAGACTGGAGCAAATGGAAGCTAGTGACTTTATGAGAAATCAAGATGCTGTTAAATAGATCCAAACAAATGAAAGAATAGAAGGCAACGTGAAATATCTCATGGGAAAAACCACTGACCTGGAAAATAGACCCAGGAGAGATAATTTAAAAAGTATTGGATTACCTGAAAGCCACAATCAAAGAAAGAACCTAGAAATCATCCTTACAGAAATTCTCAAGGAAAACTGCCCTGATGTTTTAGACCCAGTGGGGGAAATAGAGGTTGAAAGAATCCACCAATCACTTCCTGAAAAAGATCCCAAAAAGAAAACTCCTAGGAATATTATAGCCAGATTCCAGAACTCCCAGATCAAGGAGGAAATACTACAAAGAACCAGGAAGAAACAATTTCAATATTGTGGAAACACAATCAGAATAGCCCAGGACCTGGCAGCTTCTACACTGAGGGATAGAAGGGCATGGAATATGATATTCCATAGGGCAAAAGAGCTGGGATTGAAGCCAAGGGTCACCTACCCAGCAAAACTGAGTGGAATAGAGGACTTTCAAGCATTCTTGAGGAAAAAACCAGAGTTGAATAGAAATTTTGACATTCAGACACAAGAAGCAAGAGATGCTTGAGAAGGTAATCAAGGAAAAGAAATCAAAAGGAACTTATCAAAGTTGAACTATTTACATTCCTACATGGAAAAACAATAACTGTGTATGATGAAACCTTTCTCATTATGAAAATAATTGAAGAAGGGTATATGGGCATATGAATACATATGTGAATGTCTGTATATATGTTTACAGGTGTACATGGATAGAGGGCACAGGTTGAATTTGTTGGGAAGGGATGATACTTAAGGGGTGAAGTTAAGAGGTGAGAGAGGAAAGTGGCAAGAGGAGATGGGGAGAGACAGGGTAGGGTAAACTATCTCATGTATATAGCACTTGCTATGTGTCCAGGGCAGCTAGGTGGCACAACAGATAAAAGTGCTGGGACTAGAGTTAGGAAGACTCATTTTCCTGAATTCAAATCTGGCCTACACTTTCCCCTACCAAACAAACACAGGAACAAAAAGAAAGCTCAATAGGATAGAAATGCTTATATAGTCATGCACTGGATCACAGAATTGGAGAGAAGCTCAGAGGTCCTCTAGCCTAGCTGCCTCATTTCTTTCCTTTTTTGCAAAACATTTTATTGTTTTCTTTTGTTTTGACACCACTGCAATGTTCTCTTACACTGTCCCCTCCCCACTGAACCCTTCCTTGCAATGGAGACAAATTAACTGACATAGGAACCAGTCTGACACATGTATGTACTACATTCCACAGTTGTGGTTCCCACTGCCCTGCTGACAGCAGGAAGCATATTTTCTCATCAGCTCTCTAGGGCTGAAGTTATTCATTACAGTTCATCAATGTTGAATGTCTTTTGAGTATTATCATTTACATTACTGTGGTTGTTGGGTGTATTGCTTTCATGGATCTGCTTTCTTCATTCCATATCATCTCATACCTTCCAATTTTCAATGGCCCAAGATGAAGAGCCATTCCCCAATATTGTAAGACAAAAGAGTTTTCAGGAGAAGAAATGCAAATGATCGACAACTATGTAAAAGACAGATTATTAGTAACAAGAGGAACACAAATTAAAGGGATGCTGTTTCACCTCTCACCCAACAAATTGTCAAGGATGTTAAATTAAAAATGGAAATATTCAGTGATTGAGGGGATGAGAAAAATTAGGGATATCCCCAATTAGAGCTCATTGGGATCAGGAATTATCTTTTACCCTCTTTGTAGTCTTTGCATTTAGCACAGTATGTGGCACAGAGTAGGGGTTTAATAAATGTTTACTGACTGATTTTGCAGAGGTACACAATTATGGGTAAGGTCTACTACAAGACTTAATTCCTGGGTTGGTCGGTTTTGTGGAACTGCTTTTCCCCCACTCTTTATTTTGATTTCTTTTTTCTAAGAGATGGCTCCTTTGAAGAAGGAAGGAAAGACATTTAGAAATCAAAGAGATGTAAAAACAAATTTTTAAAAATTAAAGTTGATTATGGCCAATACCTTCATCTCTTCATTATTCATTATCTTCTCTTGCAATTGAGCTTCCTCCCCAACCCTCTCCTGAAAGTGTTCTTTTTAAGATCATTAAGGCTGACCTAATTGCTATATCCAATAGTCTTATTTAAGTTCTCCTCTTTGATGGCTCCTTAGTTTTTGGCACTGCCGACTACTCACTCCTATTGGCTACTCTCCCCTCCCATAGTTTCAAGTGGCAGGTGGTAGCAATTTTTAGGTGTTAAACTGGGAGCAATTTACTTGGCTGGCGTCCTATGTCATGTTCATAAACAAAGAAATTTGAAGAGCACAAAATGGAAGAGGAATGTGGTTGGAAATGAGCCAATTTATGAGAAATTGACAGCTATGGTAGGGGTACCTTGGAGAGAGGGGGGCAGTGACATTGTGTCTAGACAAGGCAGAGTTTAACTACTAAGGGTCACATTTGTCAACAACCATGATTAAGCTCAGGACTGAAAGGAACATTTTCAAGTTCATTCCCTCTTTGAAAGCTTTGTTTCTAAATAATAACTTGTAAATGTCGAAGGAATTATTTAACACTCTATAAGATTGGGCAGTGTTGATAATTGTACATAAATGGTTGATACTTTGTTCTTTCTAGCCTGAGCATACTTTTCAAAATAGCGTTTTATGGCTTAGTTTGTGACTCAGAACTGCAAAATCCTAGATCTGGAAGAGAGCTCAGAGGTGACCAAGTCCAATATCCTTCTTTACTCCCATGCAGGAAGCCTTTCGGAACTCAGTACTTGACAGGACATATCATTCCATTTTTAGATGACTCTCATTAGTAGAGTTCTGTCTTATTCGGGAGCTGAAACATACCTCCCTGTAACTGGCTTCCTTCTCATGCCAACCCTACTGGTCCTTAGTTCTATACTAGGAAGAATTAGAGGATATGTAAGCCTTCCAGACAACAGTCCTTCAGCTATTTGAAGGCAACTATCATGTCTCCATTGTCTTCTAGAATTTATCTAAAACAGCCCAGTAATATAATTTGTTTCCCTTCTTATTCCATTCTACTGATTTTGATGACTGAAGTAATTTCTTTTCTCCATTAAAATCTCAATCATAATAACTTTTAATTACTCTGACATCCAGAAGGAATTCTTAACCATTTTTTTTGTGTGGGATAGACCCCTCTGGCAGTATGATGAAGCCCTTCTCAGAATTAAATTTAAAAAATGTGCAAAATAGAATACATAGAATTACAAAGGGTACCAATTATATAGAAATATATTTATAAAAAAATCTTTTAAAATGAGTTCATTGACCCAGGTTAAGAACCCTTGAACTAGAGTGCCCTTTTCTCAAGGCCCAGATAAGGCATAATTTCTAACAATGAGGTGATACAGAGGGGTTTAATGCTAGACATAAAGTGTACTATGCATATCTGTATGAAATGAGTGCCAAATATATGTAATTTGGGATTATCTGTTTGGCACTAGCTTTACCTTTTCTCTCTTCTATTAGTATGTATAATCAATCAGCAAATATTAGAACTGAGTACATCGCAAAAATGTTGAAAGATGTATCTGGGGGGTCTTTAATATAAAATGTGTCTATAATAATTTTATAAAATTTGTTCAAAGTTGTTTTAATAATTACTAGATTTATTTTTTTATATTATTGCATGGGAACTCCAGCAAACTATTCAATGCAACATTATAAACTGTTTTCTGGCTTGCATTAATGTTTTCTGAGTGTGTGATTTTTAATGTAGGCCATATAATAGAAACCTAATAAATAATTGTTTATTGAGTTCACATAAACTTAACAAGTAATTATTGAAAGACACCTCAAAGAGTATAACTCTACTTGTAAATTCTGAGGAGCTGATAGATATAGATCATGGATTTAGCCACTGAGATAGTTACACTGAGATATTCTCCATCTGGTGGGGAGAAGTCAGGATATTGTCATCAAGTTGTCCCCAGAATCTTAACTTCCAGTTCTGGGCCACCACATGGAACACATTACTCTAAGGGCTGGTTCTACTGAAGTTAAGGCAGAGAGGACAAAAAATCTAAAACCTAGGAATTAGTACCAAAAAATTGTTACACTACCAGAGAGATGTTTATAATATGAGATGAACCCACTTAAATGTTTATAGTTGTCCTTTAATTGGGAAGGTTAAGATACACTCTTCTTTTTGTGGTAGATTTCACAGTATCACCAGACAAAGGGAGGTCTGGGGCCAGATACCAAATGTGACAATCAGGTCAAGTCAGCAAGCATTTATTAAGTACCTATTGTGTGTGAGGCACCGTGCTAAGTGCTGGGAATTTTGAGTTCCAGATTTTTTTCCCTTCTTCCCTCCTCACCCACCCCCCACTGAAAAAATAATTTAATATAGATTGTACATGTGTACTTACCCAAATCATTTCCATAGTAGTTACATTGTGAAAGACAAACTATATTTCCCACCATAATATCCTGCCACCCACTTTTTCTGTTTTCTCCTTTGACCCTATCCCTTTTCAAAAATGTTTATTTCTAACTACCCTCTCCCCCAATCTGCCCTCCCTTTCTAGCCTCCCCACTCTTATCCCCTACGCCTCTATTTTCCTGTAGGGTAAGATACCCAATTGAGTGTGTTTGTTATTCCCTCCTTAGACCAAATTCAATGAGAGTCAGGTTGTCCCATTCCCTTTCACCTTCCTGTTCTTCCCCTTCATTGTAACAGTTTTCTCTTGCCTCTTTTATATGAGATAATTTACCCTAATCTATCACTCCCTTTCTTCTTCTCCCAATAAATTCTTCTCTCACCTCTTAATTTTACTTTTTAGATATCATCCCTCCATATTCAACTCATCCTGTGCCCTCTATGTATACATGAACATACAAATGCCCACACTCACATATATTTATATACACAGACATCCTCCTATACATACATATATATGTCTCTATATATACATATATATTCCCTTCAGCTAGCCTCATACTGAGAAAAGTCTTATGAGTTACACTTATCATTTTTCCATGTAGGGATGTAAATAGTTCAACTTTAATAAGTTCCTTATGATTTCTTTTTTCCTGTTTACCTTCTTATGCTTCTCTTCTTGTATTTAAAAGTCAAGTTTTCTGTTCAGCTCAGGTTTTCTCATCAAGAATGCTTGAAAGTCGGTGGGGCAGAGTCAAGATGGCGGAGTAGAAACAGCTCTTCCAAGCCACTCTGCCCCCTGATTCCCCCCAAACTATATAAAAGGGGACTCTGAACAACTTCTGGAGCCCCAGAACCCACAGAACAACACAGAGAAGCTAACCTCCTGCTGAGGACAGCCCAGCAGCCCTGCAGGAAGGACCAGCGCAGTGGTCTGGGACCTGGCAGCGCGCAGAGCGCAGGAGCCGAGCCGAGCCCAGGTCCACGTGAGCCGAGATTTTAGCCCCAGGGCGGCAGGGCCAGCAGCCAGCTGGAGGAACCCCAGAACACCAGCAGCCTTGGCAACTCCAGAATTATCAACATAGACATGCCTAGGATAAAGTAAGAGGTTAGTGTCCTATGGACTTTGGGACCGGTATTTAGGGAATGCATCGGCTCCCTCCCCTGGGGGCTAGAAGCCACTGAGGAGACACGCCATTTTGTAGTTTTCAGAGGCAGCTCCAGCTCCCAGCCTGCAAATTGTAGGGAGATCCAGTGATCAGTCTTGGGGGGTAATCACTCTTGCTTTAACCTCCCTGGATCTGGATTGTGATCTAGGGTGGAAGTTGTGGGTGGCTTCACAGCTTGCCAGAAACAGAAGTTGCCCCCCACACATTCAGGACGAAAATTCCTCTAGCTGGCCTTAAAGCCATAGTGTGGCAACAAGCCCAAAAGTCAAGCAATTAAGTGGCAACATGCCAAGGCAAAGGAAACAGAAAAATGCAACCCTAGACTCCTATTTTGGGGGCATAGAGCGGGAAAAGGACTGTGAGGTCAGAAGTCCTGCTCCAAAAGCCCCAGGGAAAACATGAGCGGGTTGCAGGCCATAGAGGACCTTAAGAAGGACTTTAAAAATCAAATAAGAGAAGTGGAGGAAAAATTGGAAAGAGAAATGAGAAGGATGCAGGAAAAGTATGAAATGAGGGTCAACAGCCTGACTGAGGAAAACAACACCTTTAAAAAATAGACTAACTCAAATGGCAAAGGAGGCCCAAAAGGGCAATGAGGAGAAGAATGCCTTAAAAAGTCGAATTTGCCAGATGGAAAAAGAATCTCAAAAAGTTCACTGAGGAGATTCATTCCTTCAGAGTTAGACTGGAGCAAATGGAAGCTAATGACTTTATGAGAAATCAAGATGCTGTTAAGCAGATCAAAACAAATGAAAGATTAGAAGGCAATGTGAAATATCTCATGGGAAAAACCACTGACCTGGAAAATAGATCCAGGAGAGACAATTTAAAAATTATTGGACTACCTGAAAGCCATGATCAAGGAAAGAACCTAGAAATCACCCTTCAAGAAATTCTCAAGGAAAACTGCCTGATGTTTTAGATCCAGAGGGCAAAATAGAGGTTGAAAGAATCCACCAATCACCTCCTGAAAAAGATCCCAAAAAGAAAACTCCCAGAAATATTATAGCCAGGTTCCAGAATCCCCAGATCAAGGAGAAAATACTACAAGCAGCCAGGAAGAAACAATTTCAATATTGTAGAAACACAATCAGAATAGCCCAGGACCTGGCAGCTTCTACACTGAGGATCGAAGGGCATGGAATATGATATTCCAGAGGGCAAAAGAACTGGGAATGAACGCAAGGGTCACCTACCCAGCAAAACTGAGTATTTTGTTTCAGGGGAAAATATGGTCATTCAGTGGAATAGAGGACTTTCAAGCATTCTTGGGGAAAAAACCAGAATTGAATAGAAAATTTGACATCCAGACACAAGAAGGAAGAGATGCCTGAGAAGGTAATCAGGAAAAGAAATCAAAAGGAACTTATCAAAGTTGAACTATTTACATTCCTATATGGAAAAGCAATAACTGTGACTGATGATATCTTTCTCACTATGAAAATAATGGAAGAAGGGGTGTGGTCATATGAATACATATGTGAATGTGTGTGTATATGGTTACAGTTATATATGGATAGAGGGCATAGGTTAAATTTGTTGGGAAGGGAGAATACTCAAGGGATGAAATTATGAGGTGAGAGAGGAAAGTGGCAAGAGGAGATGGGGAGAGACAGGGTAGGGTAAACTATCCCATGTAGAAGAAGCAAGGGAAGTGGTTGCAAGGGAGGGGGAGAATAGGAAGGCTAAAAAGGCAAAACCACATTCACATTGAATTTGGTTCAGGGAGAGAATGACATACATACTAAATGGGATATCTCAACCTGCAGCAGAATAAGGGGAAGGGGGATGAGAGGAGGGATGATGGATGGGAGGGCATCCTTGGGGGGAGGGGAGGTTGGAAGTACCCACTATAGAAGAGGGACAGGATCATGTAGGGAATGGACCAGGTGGGGGGTGGGATGAGTGGGAGGGAATTATAAGCAGCCTTGTACAATATATCTACTATGATAATGTTTTGCATAGCTAGACATGTACAACATATACTGAATCACTTATCTCCAAAAAGGGAATGGGTGACAAGGGAGGAAGGAAATGGATCTGAAATTCGAGGTCATAACATTAAATGTTTCAAATATATATAAATACTATTATTAATACTCTTTTCCTTGTAATAGGGAGATAAGATGTGCAGGCATTGGGACACAAAGACTCACCTTCCTCTAATGGAAAAGTCGATGGGGGTATGGGAGAAGGTATGGGAGAGAGCAGATTGGAGGAAGCGATATCTTGTGGGACTACTATTCTGGGAGGTTGGGTAGGGGAATAATGGGCGGAAAATGATTGTAACTCAAAATCTGGCAGAAATGAATGATGTAAAACAGAAGTTAATAAAGCATTTGTTTAAAAAAAAAAGAATGCTTAAAAGTCCTCTATTTCATTGAATGACCATATTTTTACCTGTAGTATTATATTCACTTTTGCTGAGTAGGTGATTCTTAGTTTTTGTCCTAGCTCCTTTGACCTCTGGAATATCATATTCCAAGCCCTTCTACACCTTAGTGTAGAAGCTGCTAGGTCTTGTGTTATCCTGATTGTGTTTCCATAATACTCAAATTGTTTCTTCCTACTTGCAGTATTTTGTCCTTGACCTGGGAACTCTGGAATTTGTCTATAATATTACTAGAAGTTTTCTTTTTCAAGAGGTGATTGGTGAATTCTTTCAATTTCTATTTTGCCCTCTGGTTCTAGAATATCAGGACAATTTTGCTTGATAATTTCTTGAAAGAAGGTGTCTAGACTTTTTTTTGATCATGGCTTTCAGGTAGTCAAATAATTTTTAAATTATCTCTCCTGGATCTATTTTCCAGGTCAGTGGTTTTTCCAATGAGATATTTCACATTGCCTTTTATTTTTTCATTTGTTTGGATCTGTTTATAACATCTTGATTTCTCCTAAAGTCATTAGCTTCCAGTTGCTCCAATCTAATTTTGAAGGAGTTATTCTCTTCAGTAAGTTTTTGAAGTTCCTTTTCCATCTGGCAAATTCAGCTTTTTAAAGCATTCTTCTCCTCATTGGCTTTTTGGGCCTCTTTTGCCTTTTGAGTTAGTCTATTTTTTAAAGTGTTATTTTCTTCAGTGTATTTTTGGGTCTCCTTTAGCAGGCTGTTGACTCACTTTTCTTGATTTTCTTGCATCATTCTTATTTCTCTTCCCAATTTTTCCTCCACTTCTCTTACCTGATTTTCAAAATCCTTCTTGAGCCCTCCATGGCCTGTAACCACGTCATATTTTTCTTAGAGGCTTTTGATGAAGGAGTTCTAACTTTAATGTCTTCCTCCTGCTCCATGCCTTGATCCTTTTTGTACCCCCAAAAGGATTCTATTCTGTTTGTGCTTCCACCACTTGCTCACATTGGCAGCCAATTACTTGACTTTTGGGCTCTTTGACATGGTAGAACTCTGCTTCCAGAATGGAGGAGCTATGTCAGCGATCCGGATCCAAGCAGGTCAAAGTAAAAGCAATTACCCTCTGAATGGTCGCTTGGTCCCCCTACAGTCTGTAGGCCAGGAGCCCTGGAAGCAGCCACACATCAGTGGCTGCAGCCACCACACCTCCTCTGTTTCTTGCCTTGGGGTAGCAGCTGGACCACACTCCCCCTGCTTCAACAAAGTTCCACACTGACCTTTTACTTTGTCTTTGGCATTTGTGGATCTAGAAGTCTGGAAACTGCTATAGCTGCTGATGACTTACTCTTGTGAAGTCTGCTCCAGCCATGGCTGGTCAGGGCTGCCCTGGGGCTAAAATCGTGGCTCAGTTGGGACTGTGCTCTGCTCCCAGCATGCCGTGATGGACCCTTCCTGCTGGCCTGCTGGGCTTCCTTCAGTGGGAGATTTGTTTCTCTCTGTTACTTTGTGGATTCTGTAGCTCTAAAGTTTTAGAGTAATTTTTTACATGTATTGGAAGAGGTGGAAGCCAGAGTCGTGCAGAAGTCATATTTCTATTCTACCATCTTGGCTGTGCCTCCTGATGCCCATGCTGGGAATTAAAAAAAAAAAAAAGACAAAAAAATTCCTTGCCCTTAAGGAGCTCACAATCTAGTGGGGAGAAAATATGTCAGCAACTCTGTACATGCAATTTTTATAGAGTATATACAGAGAATCACATAGTTTTCATACTTTATTAAATTAAGTGTTGGTACTCTAAATAGATGATCTTTATTTTATATGATTCTTTTATTTTAAAAATTTAGTCAAAATTAATGTAAAAGAAAAAATGAGGCAAATTATTGGATGCAGTTTCTTATCTTTTTTTTTGGCTTTTTGGAGGGCAATTGGGGTTAAGTGACTTGCCCAAGGTCACACGACTAGTTTTTGTGTTAAGTGTTTGGGGCCAGATTTGAACTCAAGTCCTCCTGACTCCTGGGCCAGAGCTCTAATCTCTGTACCACCTAGCCGCCCTTGGATGCACTTTCAACACTCCCTGCTGACCTATTTAAATAAGCTGTGGGCTCTGAAAATAACAAATGATTAAAAGAAAAGACATGTACTCTAATTGTTGTTCATTCTTAAGATCATTTATTTAGAGCTGGAAGGTACCTTTAAGGTCATCCAGCCCAATCCCCTAATTTTACAAATGAAGAAACTAAGGCCCAGAGAGGTTAAGTAATTTTCCCAAGGTTATACAGGTGGTAAGTGGCAGTGCTAGGATTAAAATCCAGGGGTCAATCAATAAAAACCAATTAAAATAATAACCACAATAAGAAGGCAAAAAAAAAATCCCTAGGAACCACCTTGGTCACTAAATATAATTCCTTTCAACTGAGTCAACCTGGTAGCAAAGAGCTGTAAAATGATTTATAATATAAACTCATAGTCAAAACATTGCAGAGGAGCCCAATGGAAAATTATAAGCAGTATTGCTGGGCAAAGCATTAAAGAAGTAGGAGAAAAATGTCTGCAAAAAGTTTAGCATGCAATCCAACCAAGTGAAATCAAATGAAAAGCAGTCACTGATATAGCCATAAGAGGGACAATAAATCTATGTGAAATGAAGACTTTCCAGTGTTTTTATAATAATCTTTCCTCATCATAGATCACAGTGGCACCAACACATTTGTGCTATTAATGTATCAAGAGCCAATGAATCATTTTAAAAAGCAGAAATGGCACCCAAGGTGATGTGGTTAAAAAGCAGGTTGCCTGAAAAAAAGGCAGTAAGCTCAAGTGGGCAGCTAGGTGGTATGATGGAGAGTGCTGGACCTGGAGTCAGAAAAGACCTGAGTTCAAGTCTAGTTTCAGACATAAATTAGCTGTATGACCCTGGGCAAGTCACTTGATGCTAACCCTATTGGCTTCAGTTTCCTCGTTTATAAAATGATCTGGAGAAGGAAAGGGTAAATCACACCAGAATCTTTGCCATAAAAACCCCAAATGGAGTGACAGAGTCAGACATGACTGAAATGATAAACAACAACAAAGTCTCAATACGAATCAATAGCATAATCTGGTCATCAAAACAGTGAACAAAATCATAGGCTCCATTAAGAAAGATGTAATTACCAGGACTTTGGAGATGATAGACCTATTGCTCTCTACTATGATAAGAAGACATCTGGAGAAATGTGTTCACTTCTAGGGAGCACATTTTTGAAAGAGCATTGATAAGTAGGTGCTCATCCAGAGGAGAGGCTTATATACAGGGCCTGATATCATGGTGGCACATGTAGATCAGAGAAATGAAAAATTCCACAAAATATATACTTGGGCCCTTCTTATTAAAAGAGCCTTTCTATTCTACTGTCTATCCTGGGCTAAGTCTTAATGCTTTTATCTCTGCTATGTGCCACGGTATTCAGGGGTCTAATCCTGTTCCTCAATTCTGCTATTTCCTGTCCAGAATTTCACTCTCCTGACTCTCCTTGCCCCATCTCCTTCCAATCTCCTTTCTTCCTACTAGGATGGCACAGAAGTCTCAAAATTAGATGCCCAAAACTATACTAAGAACTTTTGAGGTGTTTCCCAGATGATGTGCTCCAATCATCAGGGGATCACAATACCAGAGGTGCTCTCATTCATCTGCCTGTTTTCTTTCTTGTTGGTAACCCCTCTACATTTTCTCCTCCATACACCCTTTGGCAATGGTCATCAAGAGGAGTGCTAGAAAATGTTTGGATGCACTCCTCTGAATGAAATGAATTATTAGTCACAATCAATAGTCACTTTATTTTGGCTCCAAAATAAGAAAGAAGGAAGAAAGGAAGGAAGGAAGGAAGGAAGGAAAAGAAAAGAAGGAAGGAAGAGAAAGAAAGAAGGGAGGAAAGGAAGGAAGAAAGAAAGAAAAAAAAGACTCTTTCCATTAGTGCAAAAAATTTTTTAAAATGTTTTCATGGAGATAACTCTATTTTGCCCCTGAACCCAGAACTTCAGAATTGAGTACCCGTAAGGAATTCAACATGATAGGGCATGAAGGGTGTTATATTAATAATTCACACCTGCTGTAGTGGGTAGTTTCTCAATAAGTATGTCATGTTGTGATTGCAAAATGACTTTCTTCAAACATACAAATATATTTACATGAGTTACTTAATGAATAGTACTGCAGTCACCACTTGGGAGATTTCTATTATTCAAATTACTCCTTCAATTTCTGGTGCTTAATTTAATGTTAACCAACATTCTGAGCCCCCTGCTGAGTGACAGGGAACTGATCTGTACTGAAATGACACAGATTCTTGCCAGCTCTTCATTGGGCTACCAGGACTGATATTTTGCTGTCAATTCAAAAAAGGGATATGGAGGAGGCAGAACTTGGAAATATACTGAGTTATTGCAGGCTGATCCATTTTTTCTAATAAGATACATCATATTGTGGCATGAAACAAACTGGAATAGAATTTGTCCATACCCGGCCTCTCAGCAGCTCATAAGCAGTCACTCCCAGAGACCACCAGTCAACAGCAAAGGAGTATCCTGTTTGTCTTCTTGAGTTGAACATCTCAGGGGCTGGAAGATACAGAAAAGTAGGGATAATGATTACTTCCAGTTCCCTGATAAATGAATCCATCCATTGATACTGCTGTGTGCATCAAGTTTACCTTCATAGAAAGAGAATGTCCTTAGATATAAGCAAGATACTGTCCTTAGAAGTACCATCATTTCCCCCTGCCCAAATTTCTTTTGCTGCTCCCCCCCTCACCCCGGCCTCGAATATGAAAAAAAAAAAAAAGCTTTTGTTCTGGCTATAGGCTAGTCTTGTCCCTAACATCAATGTATGGGAGCAGCCAAGAGGAACACAGATTACCATTATCTCCTAAGTCCCCGATTTTATTGCTTTCTGTCAATGCAGATTGTGATACAGTCTTCATGAATTGCAGTGACTAAAAATCCCTAATATCACTGGATCACACTAGAAAAATTTCTAGGTTGGTAGGACCAGCTAGAGCTTGTGCTCTACTGTCACAGCCTTTAAGAACCTATGACACTTTGCTGAAGCACCAGGGGACTTTAGTGAAGAAATAATAGAAAAAATGGCTCACATTTATGTAGCTTTCTTTGAAACAACACTGTAAGGTAGAGAGTCAAATATCACTGTCTCCATTCTAGAGATGAGAATATTGGGGCTCCAAGGGACTGGGTGGATTGAAGAGAGCTGAGAACAGGAAATCAGCCCTGGATATGGGTGTACTCTTCAATGTCTTATTCTGTGCTAGGCAAATGGAGTCTTTGGGGGCTGTTTTGATCATGCTTGATCACTATAGGTATATGATTTTTATAGGTGACTGACTTTTTTAGATTTCATTTTTAATTTATGGAATAAAACAAGCATTTCCATAACATAATACAATAAAAAGATGACTGTACATGAAACTGCAAATGTACTATACACAACTGCCATTCCTTTCAAATATACTACACAATAATCATGTAAAATTTTTTTTCTCTCCCCACCCCACCTAGAGATGGCTACCATTAGACATAAATAGGTATATGTATGATATACACCCACACACATAATTATTCTATAAACTATTTATTAGTTCTTTCACTGGATGCAGATAGCAATTTTCTTCATATGTCCTTTATAGTTAATTTGAGTATTTATAATAGACAAAATAACTTATTCACTAAAAATCATTCATAAAACAATATTGTTGTTACTGTATAGAAGTGACACTGGTCACTAGAAGTGACTGATTTTTATACATGTTCCTCATTCAGCACTTATAATTGAGTTCATTCAGACTTAATTTGTTTTCTGGAGAGGTTTATCTTTTCTAAATTTAACAAAGCACTTCATTTAGGTTCAGTATTTCACTTGATCCTAGCAACCCTGCAAGATAGGTACTTTAATAACCCTCATATTACAAGTGGTCTTTGAAGACAATGTTGTAGACAGCTTCTAAATAACTATTACTTCAATCATGATAAAGGGTTTGATTGATGATGGACTTATCCAAACTTTCCTGTTCTAAAGTGCAAAAGTAAAAGTGAAAAGCAAAAAGCTACAAGGCCTTCCACCAAGGCCAAGATTTTTAAAATTCCTTACCTAGTTTCAAAAGCAGGGAGCAGCTTCTGCACAAGATGGAGAAAACAGGGCTAATTGCAATGGTAATGGGATTTGAAGATCTTTCCTGCCCCTTGTATTGTCAAGCAAACAGGTACTTAGCATTTAGTTCCAAGTTCATGACTGTGTTAAGTATTAAGACCAAGAACTTGTGAATCCCACAGTGGGATGGACTTGCTGACCTAAGAGGAAAGGGTGGGGCAGGGAGGAGCTAATACCATATATAAGGAGAGGCCCAGCCTGGAGAGAGAGATTTGGAGAACAGAATTTGTGGCGGCAGAACTTCTGCTGAGAACTGCCAGGAATGAGAACTCCTGGGCACTGGAACTGCTGGGAGTGAGCAGCATGGAGGCTGAGTAGCTACCATAAGTGAGGAGAGGAGGATCCTTGCTTGAGGGAGGGAGTGAGTGAGGAAAGGAGGATCTTTGCCTGAGGGAGCCTGTTTTGTTGTGAAGGCTTGGGAATGTGGGTGTTTACTTCATTAATTATGTGCACCAGCTTCATGGTTACTGTAGTGACTTTGACTTTCTGGTTCTGGGACTTGGTTTTCTGGTATCTGAATAAAGGCTCTCCATGTGGAGAGTCTGTTACATTTTGTGATTCACAACTATACCAGCATATCCATAGACCCCTTGGGTGTTGTGAATATTGTACTGGTGTTACACTAATGAGGAATTCCTCTTAGAAGAAAGTACCTGGTACTTTGGCCTACCTAACCATCCCCCCCCCCCAATTGATGATTCCATTGATTAGGGATCTAACAGGAGGAAAACTCCCCTCAACAAATGTAGATTAGTCATTGTTCTTTATTGACCTCAGCCACTAAGAGGCTGAATAATTTGCCCAGTGTTAGAGGAGAGATTTGAATTCTGGTTTACTAATTTAGAGACCAGTCCTCTGTCTGCTCCACCACACTAGCATAAATAAGCCAGGCAAAAACAAGGAGTCCAAAGAATGGACACTTGTTCCAGAAATATGGGTGTGGCCCTGGGATTATGTTTTCACTGAAGTATTATCTAAGATTCCTTCTCTAGCTTTAATCCTGTAGAAAAAAGGACAAGAAACACTACGTTTTTTTTTTCAAAACTAAGTTAGACAGATGTTGCATTTAAACTAAGCAAAAAGAAAAAAAAAGACTGCCTCTCTTCAACCTTCTCACCATGGAAACCAGACCCACACCTCAGAATCACGAAAACCTTAGAGACATACGTCACTCCTGAAAATGGCAGTTTGAAATGTAGCAAACATGAGCAAATGGGCTTGCCAGACCTCTTTATTCCTTTTTATTATTATTTAAGCACTAGTCTAGGACAGAAATGGGTTGAATTAACATACATTCACTTGTCTCAACCATGACAAAAAGGATTTATTTCATCACCTGGTATTTGGAAGCTGTGATTCTGTGGGTTCTGAAATTCTATAAAATTAGGCTCATTCTTTTACTTCTGTAAAATTATCTTTCTAGGTGCTCTGGAGAATGGGACCATTTCTTAGTTCTCTCTCTCTCCTCTCTCTCTCTCTCTCTCTCTCTCTCTCTCTCTCTCTCTCTCTCCCTCCCTCCTTGCCCCTCTCTCCCTCTCCCTCCTTGCCCCTCTCTCCCCTCCTCTGTCTCCTCTTTCTTTCCTTCCTCTTATTTCTCCCTCTCCCTCTTTCTCTCCCTCTCTCCTTCCCTCCCTCCTTCTTCCCTCTCTCCTTTTTCCTCTCCCCTCCCATAGTTAAAGAAGTGAATGAAATACTAAAGGGAATAAATGAAATATCACTAGGGAAGCATGCTTCTTGAGTCAACACTAAAATCTTTTCCCTATGATTGGCTTTGCAATCCACTCTTCTTCACTCCTCCCACACACAAGGCCTCTGCCCCCTTTCCCAGTCCCCAGCTTCCTGGCCACAGGTTTTTTTGTTGTTGTTCAGTTATGTCCAATTCTTTGTGACCCCATTGGGGTTTTCTTGGCAAAGATACTGGAATGGTTTGCTATTTCCTTTTCCTGATTATTTTACAGATGAGGAAACTGAGGCAAACAGGGTTAAGTGACCTGTCTATGGTTACACAGCTAGTAAGGGTCTGAGATCAAATGTGAACTCCCGACTCTAGGCCCTGAGCTCTCTCCACTTTACCACAAGCTGCCTGCTCACAGGTTTATCTAGGGCATATTATCTATCTCCAGATAATTTTTGCAACTGTAATTATTTGCTGTTGAGGGGAATTGTTTAGAGATCCTCCAATAAAATTGTGTCATGGATGCTAGGGAGGTTTCAGACTAGGCACATTTTACATAAATGCAAAAAATTACAAAGTCAGGAGGAGAACAAAGCTCTTGATGCTGGAATATGAGAGCAAAGGCCACAGGAGATGTCCCCAAGAGTGGAGACTTGCTCTGCCTAACACTGTTTATGGTGAAGATAAACCAACCAAACAGAGCAGGAGGCCCTTATTTCATTCTTTAAATGTCTGCTAATTATGTCAGCATGGTTACTTCCTCTGCCAACACAGATCACAGCCCAGCTATAACTTGGTAAAGAGTTTTTGTGGAGGGAAAAATTCGTCACCCAGAGAACAACCTGGGGATGAACTTTTAAAGTTTGGCTTGGCTGACCCTCAGTTAACAGACACACAGGTCATCATTAAGAGGTGATACAGAATAAAAAGGGTATTGACATGCAATAAACTTGAGTCAGAAGCAGTGGGTTCAGGTCCTAGCTCTGCCACTTACAGACTGCCTATGTGAGCTCGGCAGAGGCACTGACCTTCTCTGGGCCTCAGTTTCCTCATCTGTAAAAGAAGGAGGCTGAAAGATATAGACGGTCCCTAATGTCCCTTCTAGCTCAAAGTCTTTGATCCTATTAAACCCCCACTGGGTGAATACTATAATCATGAAAAAAAGTTGCTTAAATTGCACAGAATTGCTCCTGTCAACCATCCTAATTCCTCACAGCGTGACGTAGTGGCAGGTAAAATGCTGGCAGGAGAGTCAAGAAGACTTAGGCTAGACTCCTAAATCAGACCCTTATTTAGTTTGGGAGCCTGGGACACTGGCTCTCACTCAACCTCAGCTTCCTCATCTGCAAAAAAAGAATAATAAGAGCACATACTTCATATGCTTCATGCTATGAGGATCTCCTCTGAGGCCTGGGTGAATCCAGGCAAACTTTAAAGTACTTACATAGGGGCGGCTAGGTGGCACAGTGAATAGAGAACCGGCCCGGAGTCAGGAGGACCTGAGTTCAAATCTGGCCTCAGACACTAACACAAAAACTAGCCGTGTGACCTTGGGCAAGTCACGTAACCCCAACTGCCCTCCAAAAAACAAAAAAAAAAAAGTGCTTACATAAATGTGAACTACTTTGTTATCTTTTCTATGGAGTTCACATAGAAGTGATGCTTGGACAAGTCAAAATGCTATCACTCTTGTGCATGTTTACTATTCTACAGATTATGGCACAGGTAAATGAAACGATCATTTCTGCAGTTGAAGAAAAGTAGTAGGATTTAAGCTCATCTTCTTCAGGTTTGTAGAAAGCATCTTCAATGCGTCTCCAGGAGCAGAAAGGCCTTCAGGACAGGACGCACCTCCTGCTGTTTCTGCTGTTTCTGTGTGGCTTTAATTTATTCTCCCAGCTCTCTGTATTTTAAGGCCTTTCACTCCATGAAACTCAGAAACGATAAATATTCAACATGGTGACATCTATTAGAAATATGGTTCTTGAGTTTTTATGGTCCATGCTATGTTTAGGTAATGAGGATGACAATGGTAATTTTCTTCCTCATCACCCTCCTCATTATGAGAGGCAGAACGTCATGGTGGATACAGAGATCTGACCTTGGAATTAGGAAGGCCTGCATTCAAGTCCTTCCTGTGTGGCCTCAACAAATCACTTAATCTCTAAGATTATAACTGCAGAACAATTGCTATTCTGAAAGAGCAGAGGGAGTGTCCTCATTATGTGTGACCTGTGCCAATAAAATTTCAGTCCAAGTTAAAAAAAATTATTTCAATCTTACCAGACATATTCCCAGTTAATTTCTTGCCTTGATAAGATAGGCTAATGCCATCCAGTACCCTGTGGACTGTTGGTGCTCCAGGGTTAGACAGGCACAGGTCCTGCTGTCATTATACTAGCCTGACATTCGATTGAACAAATAATCTTCCCTGAATTTGGCTGCTATGAGTTTCTCTACCAGGGCCTAATCACAGCTTGTGTGACTGACAACCAAATTCCCAGAGGAGAAAAAAAGAATGATGAAGCTATGGAACAGAGGTGACAGTCCTTTGGGGGAAGCAGCAGCACACATGCAAATCATCTCTGCCTGGTGCCAACGATAATACTCATGATTTGCATAAGCTGGGGACTGACTTCATTATAAAACACCCACGTGGTCTCTACACAAGTGGCTGCCTTGGCTTCTCCTGGTGCATTGGGAGTGTCCACTGAAAAGTTACACTAGTGTGTTTCAAGATTCTTCAGATGGTCTCTGTGAACCAAAACGACAACTTATTCAATCAGGACTCAGGGACCATTGCCAGCCCAGGCCATTTCATTAGAGAGGTCAGCCCCAAAACACCACTCAGCTTTTACCGCTGACCCTGTAACCCACAGGTCCTAACTACTTGTTTTCTTCCTCAGTTACTGCCAGGACTTTCTGCATCAAAAATATCTGGCTTGATGTCCTTGCCAAGATAATAAAAACAATGGTCATAATAAGGATGACTGGAATTTATGCAAAACTTTGTCATTTACAAAATATGCTTTACAGACATTAGCTCATCTGAACCCAGGTTCGCATTTGTTTTTTCCCCTACTTTTTTTCTGTTTATTAGACTCCCAAGGTTTTTAGCTATTTTCTTTTAAATCAAAGGATAAGGATCATAATTATAATAGTCAATGTTTATATAGCACTTGAAGGTTTAAAAAATGATTCAAATGCCTTATCTTATTTGCTTCTCTGAAAAACTGAGTTAACTACTACAAGTATTGTTAGTGTTGTCAGAAAGGTTAAGTAATTTGTTCAGCTTTCCAGAGCTACAAATTCGTCTCTAGAAAGGCAGAATTCAGCTCCAAGTCTCTCCTGACTCCAGGACTGCATTGTTTCCACTATACGACATGAAGTGACGGGCATTTAAAGACGTTTTCCTGTAGACTATAATCCAGTAATCCAAGAAATGATACTGTGACTATTTTTTAAAGGGAGGGGAGGGAGGAGGGAGAAAGTTTTTTAAAGGGTGAATTTGCCCACCTGGTATTTAAAGCCCTTTACAACCTGGCTCTAACCTCACTACCTTTCCAATCTTGTACATTATATGTGTTCACATACTCTTCAACCTAAATAAACTGGGTTTCCTGCTGTTCCCCACACCCGTCACTCCATTTTCCATTTCTGTGTCTTTGCATTGGCCGTGCCTCATGCTTACCCTGCATTCCCTCCTTTCTTCCATCTTTTGGAATCTCTAGTTTCCTTCAAAGCTCAGCTCAAATATAACCTTCTACAAGGAACTTGCTCTGATCCATCCCAGCTTCTTGTGTTTTCTCCCTACAAGTTACTTTTTATTTATTTGCATCTATCTATATCTACTTAAAGGTCATTTCCTCCAGTGAAATATAAGCTCCTTGAGGATACAGACTGTTTAATTTTTGTCTTTGTATGCTCAGTATCTAGCATATATCTGGGCATACAATGAATCCTTAGTAAATGTTATTAATTGACAGGATGCCTGAACCAATTATAGGGCTGTTACCTTCAAGAAGGTAAAATAACATGGGAAAGAAGGCAGCCTAGAAGCAGCAGATTTCAAACTACAGGGCAAAGCAGATATTATGAAAACAATCTGGTACTGACCAAGAAATAGAGTGGTGGTCACCTGAACAGCCTAGGTACACAATACACTGTGGTAAATGACCATAGTAATCTAGTGTTTGATAAACCCCCAAATCCAGGCTTTGAGGGTAAGAACTCATCATTTGACAAAAATTGCTGGGAAAACTGGAAAATGGTTTGGCAGAAACTAGGCATAGACCAACATCTCATACTGTATACCAGGACAAGGTCAAAAGGATAAATGATTTATACATAAAGGGAGATATCATAAGTAAATCAGGGGGGCATAGAAAATGTTACCTGTCAAGTCTATGGATTAGGGAAGAATTTATGACCAAATAAGAGATAAAGAAGATCATGGGAAGTAAAATGGATAGTTTTGATTACATGAAATTAAAAAAAATTGCACAAGCAAAACAAATTCAGTCAAAATTAGAAAGAAAACAGGAAACTAGGAAACACATTTATAGCAAGTTTCTCCTATAAAGACTTCATTCCTTAAATATATCGTGAACTGAACCAAATTTATAAAAATACAGTCTAGCTGTTAAATGGTTAAAGGATGTGAACAGGCAGTTTTCAGAAGAAGAAATTAAAGCTATCAATAGTCAAATTAAAAGTGCTCTAAAGGGGTGGCTAGGTGGCGCAGTGAGTAGAGCATAGGCCCTGGAGTCAGAAGGACCCGAGTTCAGATGCGACCTCAGACGCTTAACGCACACACAAACAAAAACCTAGCCATGTGACCTTGGGCAAGTTACTTAACCCCAATTGCCCTCCAAAAAAAAAAAGTGCCCTAAGTCACTACTGATTAAGGAAATGCAAATGAAAACAATTCTGAGATACCACCTCATAGTTCTCACAATTGTTGATATGACAGAAAGGGAAAATGACAAATGCTAGAGGGGATGTGAAAAAATTGCAACCCTAAATGCACTGGTGGTGGGGTTTTGAACTAGTCTTACCATTTTGAAGAACCACTTGGAACTATGCTCAAATGGTTATAAAAGTGGGGCGGCTAGGTGGCACAGTGAGTAAGAGCACTGGCTGGAGTCGGGAGGACCCGGCTCAGTTCTGGCCTCATACTTAACACCCACACAAAAATAAATGGCTGTGTAACCTTGAGCTTAACCCCAATTGCTTATAAAAAAAATGGTTATAAAAGTATACATACCCTCTGACTCAGCAATACCACTACCTGGTCTGTACCCCAGAGAACAAAGGAAAGGGAGAAGGACCTATTTGTACAAAAATTTTTATTCCAGCTTTTCTTTTGTGATGGCAAATTAATTAGGGAATGACTGAACAAGTTGTGGTATGATTGTGATGGAATACTACTGTGCTATAAAAAATGATGAGCAGGATGATTTCAGAAAAACTTGGGAAGACTTCTATGAACTGATACAAAGTGAGGTGAGCAGAACCAGGATTACACTGTACACAGTAATAGCAATATTGTAAAGATGATCATCTGTAAAAGATTTAGCTACTCTAATCAAGACATTTCCAAAGGACCTATGGTAAAAAATGCTATCCATCTCCAGAGAGAGAGTTAATAAACTCTGAACACAGATTGAAACATACTTTTTAAACTTTCTTTTTTTTTTTTTTGCTTGTTTGCATTTTCTTTTGCACCAGCTAATATGGATATATGCTTTTCATGACTTCACATGTATAATTGATATATTGCTTGCCTTCTCACGGGAATGGAGGGGCAGAAAGAAGGGAAAGAATGTAGAACTCAGAATTTTTAAAGTTAAAAAATATTTTAACATGTAATTGGGAAATAGCTAACAAAAATAAAAATATACACACATATTTTTAAAAAGAAGATAACAACATTCACTTGTAAAAGGATTCATAGTCTATAGCTTGCTGTTATTAGAAGGAATTTTAATTGAACAAAGAGCTATGTGTAGGGCATAGTCAAGGGATACCATTTAAATAATCAAAGAAATTCCTACCCATATAAGGTTTGGTGCCAGCAACTGTGGTGATTTTCATTTCCTTTGTCAGTACGGTGGCAATATTGAAGTCTGTAATGTGCACATGTCCTAGGGAAAAAAAAAAGAGCCAAGGTCAGGGTTTGGGGCCTTTCAGCCCCTGTGATGATATGAATGAATTTTTATTTTAAAACAGTTGCTACCTAATCTTCTTAAGAACCACTTCCAACTCAATCATTCTATACATCCATGAAAATCCCATTTTCCAGTGTACCTGGAAGCAAAAGGTCAAAGTCTCCTGAGCCATTTTGTCTTGAGGGCCTAGCACCATGCGTAGCACAGGGCAGGCATTGAATAATGAGTTGGATCAAATAGAATTGAATATGCTAATAACTCTCCCTTTGTGTGTGGAGGGTGAAAGGGGAGTTCCCATAGAACCAGAGAATTAAAAAAGGACTCCAAAGGTCATCTAGTCCAACCCCTATCAGATCAGAAATCTCCTCTTCATCATCATTGACAAGGTTTGAGCCCTCATCACCATGCCTTGACTACTGCGGAAGTCTCCTAATTGGTCTCCCTATCTCAGGTCATTGTTTTCCAATCCTTTCTCTACACAGCTGTCAAAATGCTATTCCTAATGATAAGGTCTGACCGTGTCACTTCTCTGCTCAATAGGTTCCAGTGTTTCCTAACATACCTTGAGGATTAAATACAAATCCTTCTTGGCATTTAAAGCCACCTTAACCCAAGTCCATCTTCCCAGGCTTATTGAATATCATTCACTTATGCATTCTACAGCCCAGCCAAACTGAACTTCCTGCTCTTCCTCACCCAACAATCCCTCTGCTGGAACAGTGCCTTCATAGAGGCTGAACCCTGTGCCTGGAATGCTCTCCCTCCTCAGCTCTGTCCCTTAGAATCCACAGCTTCCTTCAAAGTTCAACCAAGTGCTACCTCCTAAATGAGGCCAGATGTAAGGGCCTTCTCCCCCTGAAATTAGTCTGTATTTACTTTACAGGCATTTTGCATATATTTATGTAGCATGAGGTAAGGAGACTTCCCCCTTCCCCAGAATTCCCCATACATGTAGCAAGGTTAAATGGGGTCTTGGGGATCTGGGGATCACCCAAGCTAGCCTGACACTTGATTCATTCCTTTATTTCACTTTTTTTCTTCCTAGCTCTAGAGTTATCCAAGAGTATATTTAGATAATATATTTCTCAAAATAAACTTTATTTTTATAATTAGTTAATTAGCTCACATTTTCCAGTGTAATTAAGCTCACATTAGCAATTCCTCTTCTTTATAATTATAGCTTTAAATCACCAAATATGGATAATTTATTATCAAATGAAAACAATAATAAAACAAAGACATAAATAACAGTTTATAATACTTTGGCTATGACTAATGTCACACCCAGCGTCACTTCTCTCAATATAACAATAGATGACTTCACTTATATGGAAATAACCTCACACCATTCAGTTCATTCCAGATACTGATCACTGTCTTCTAAGAAATCTTTATAATTCTTCTCCTGATAATGGTTAAATTCAGTGTCTCAGAAAATAAGCTAAATTGGTCCCTTATCTTTCTGTTCTCTTTAGTAATCATAAGAAATGATCTTTTCAAAATACACTGTTATTAGTCAGCTATTCACAAATTCTTCATAGAATTATCTTTATAGGGTTTCTTTATGACTTAAGACAGTTCTAAAGAGAAGTTTCACATCACCTCCTTCCTAAATGTTTTCTCCATAGATCCTTCAAAAATCTTTACAGATCTCAACCTAACACACATACCTTCCCCAAAGGAGGAATACTTCATAATTAGGTTATTTCTTAACTGTCTTTCAAATTTCTAACACAATGCTTTTCTTACCAGACTATTCGGGTTTCAAAGCTACAATACCTGTATCTTTATAATATTTGTAGTTTCTGTGAGAAATGCTTCAAAATAGGGGTTAGACTGATAGGTGTGCATATGCTTTCACCTGATAGAATGTAAACTCCTTGAGGGCAGGCATTCTTTTAGTTTCATATCTGTATCTCATGGTGCTTAACAGAAAACCTGGCACAAATCAGTTAGTAAACACTCATTGTCATCCAGCCTTCGTTTGAAACTTGCATTTAGAAGAAGCTCTCTACCTTCTGAGGTAATCTATCACATTTTGGAAGGTTTAATTTTTAGAAATACATATATACACACACACACGTAGGCATGCATATGTGTGATATATACACATATGTAGGCATGTATAGATGTGTGTATGTGTGATATATACACATATACATATATGTAGGTATGTATATATGTATTGTGATATATACATATACACATGTGTGTAGGCGTGTATATATGTATGTGAGTGATACACACACACACACACACATATATGTATGTTTTTTAAATGTTGGGCTGAAATCTGTCTCCTACTGACTTCTACTCACTGACTTTAGTTCTGCCTTCTTGTTAAGAAATACTGCTTTTGTTTTTCTCCTTTTGTGTAGCATTATTATAGTTTCTCTAGTCAAGCTTTGAAGGAATATTTGGGACATGGAAGCACTGGGGCACAGAAGGACAGAAAGGAACCAGGAAGAACTGAGTTTAAGTCCTGCTTCTGACATATATTGGTTGTGTGACACTAGCCAAGTCATTTAACCTCCCAGTGCCCCCAGATTATTCTCTAAGCCTATAAACTGGTAATCTTCATTGGGACAATTTCCTCTCCTGGACTTCCCTATATTGGTTTAAAAAACCACAGATCTGTACCCCAAAAATCCCAAATGAGAAATTATGCCATCAAAGCTGGGCCCCCTTCTATAATGTCTCTGGTCTTCTATGGCTCCATTGTTCTAACAGCTACAGTGTTAAACTTGTAACATAAAGTGAAAAAGGTGATGTTCAGCTAGAAATTGAGACAAATAAATCTTAGACTCTGTTGGCTTTGTGTCAGGAAATGGCAACTTATCCAGGAGGCCTCAGCACAACATTTTTATTTGTCTTTGTTAGTGATGTTTCAATGCTTTGTCCTCAACAGGGGGAAAACAATTGTTTTCTTTTATGGCAGTTTAAATTGCAAGTCTCAAATATCCTTGTCTTCTCTCCTTGAGGGCTCTGATGACTCTATTCCAGGTAAATCTCATTGCTTTTCTCAATTTTTCATTCGTTATTGATTTTATTTTGTGAAGACAACAACAGATAGAACATATGGTTACATTTCTGAAAGGAAAAACAATAAAACTGACTTGTGGCCAGCATTTGAAGTGTCCTTGTCTGGACTGTCAGTTAAGAGGAGGTGATCTCTAGGCAGGGGTATGCTGGTAAATGTTTAACAACTGGATCTCAAAAAAAAAGTACTCATGACATATTTTTATGTTTAATAAGAATCATTAACATTCCTTCCATTATTTTCTTAAGTTTAGATGATCAATAAAACAATAAAGTACTGATTTGTAGCTTTTGTTGACTTCCAAGGTATAAATACTTACACTGAAAATTTAACAGTGGGCTTCCAGGGCCCTGCTCAAATTTTAAGACTCTTAATTAAGTGCTGTAATTTTGTTGTTCAGTCATTTTTCACTTGTGTTCACTCTTTGGGACCCTGTTTTGGGGTTTTCTTGGCAAAGATACTGGAGTGCTTTGCTACTTCCTTCTCTAGCTCATTTTACAGATGAGGAAACTGAGGCAAACAGGGTTAGGTGACTTGCCCAGGATCGCATAGCTGGTAGTTGAGACCAAATTTGAACTCAGGAAGATAAGTCTTCCTTACTCCAGGTCCAGCACTCTATCCACTATACCACCTAGCTGTCCCCGCGCAATAATAAAAAACAGCAATTTAAATACATCAATAAGTTTTCAGTTATTATCATGGTTCAGTGGAAGGAGTGCTGTATTTGTAGTCAAGAGGACCTGGGTTTAAAACTTGGATTATTATGACAATATAAGTTGTTCTCTGATACCTCATTGTGGTAGAAATAATGCTGGTTCTCAAAGGTTATGCCAATGGAGCACAGTTAGATGTTTCTAGAAAACCCTGGAGTCTGGGCCTTGGGTCAGGCAGATGTTTTGTTTGTTATCTGAGGACTTGCCTTGATAAATTCTGAGGCCTATCACCAGAGGGTTAATTACCAGGCAATGGAGTGTTTTTGTATCACTAAATAATGGAGTGTTTTTGTCCATGAGGGTGTGAAAGGAGTACTTTATGTATTGGTAGAAGGGATACGAGGCCGATTTTACAACAAATATTCTTACATATGAGCTAGAGTAAAACATCATTTTGTAGTCAATTCTTGTAGTCTCATTCAAAATGTTTTACAGACCCAATGACCTTCCCAATATGCTTCAGAGGGAGAGGAGACATAGGAGTCAGATAGTGAGCCTACTCCACAGGTAAATTGGGCCTAGAAGAATTAAAGGACTTAGCTAAAGTCCCATCCATTGAGAAAGAGGATGAAATAGGATTGTAGAATTATAGTATAACAGAACCTTAGAGCAGAAGGGATCATTTTACAGAATGAGAAACGTAAGAACAGAAAAAAAGCATTGATTTGGCCCAGCTCACATAGCTAGTAAATGGAACAAATAAGGCTTCAGTCCAGGTTTTCTGAATCTAAACCTGTTCCTCTTTCCAGTCTATCATACAGAACTGACATCCTTCATCTGGCACATTGCACTGGTTCTCAAAGTAAGAGTCATCAGGCATCCTTAGACATCTCCATTAGACCCATGGCCCAATACAAGTCATGGTCAAATGTGCCATTTTAAAAACTGAATTTTCTACTGAAGGTTTGAATATACATTTGAAAATTACAAAAAGGACCACTTAAAAAGTAACCTAGGGGCGGCTAGGTGGTGCAGTGAATAGAGCGCCGGCCCTGGAATCAGAAGGACCTGAGTTCGGAGCCGGCCTCCGACACTTAATCCACACAAACAAAAACCTAGCTGTGTAACCTTGGGCAAGTTACTTAACCCCAATTGCCCTAAAGGGGCGGCTAGGTGGCGCAGTAAGAGCTCTGGCCTCGGAGTTTGGATGACCCGAGATCAGATCTGGCCTCAGAAAATGAGCACCCATGCATAAATCAAATGACTAGCCGTGTAACCTTGAGCAAGTTACTTAACCCCAATTGCTTTATAAAAAAAAAAAAAGTAACCTAGAGTGTAGTATCTGGCATATAGTAGGTGCTTAATAAATGTTTATTGATTGATTGAAAAAAAGTAGCCACCATATTGATTTTTAAAAAAAGTTTAGATTATATTATTTAGGCTCCAATTTGTGGATAATGTTTTGCTGATTTGCATCAAGCCCCAGAACAACAGAGATCCAAGATTTTTGTATTGTCTTTGACCGGACCTATACTTTTAACAGATTAGTGAACTCTGGGTAAAGACACCTTTTTTCTAGGCTGATAAATATCTGCTCTGAAACTTAGAGTCTTGAAGAGTTGTGTGCGGTCACTGAAAGGTTAAGTGATTTGGTCAGAACTACACATCTATGCATCAGACACAGTACTTGAACTCAGGTCTTCCTGACTCTGAAGTGAACTCTCCAACCCCTATGCCTCTGATCCAGAACTCAAAAGAAATCATCCTACAGGCAAAACCAAATGGATGAAAAATGCCTATTGTTCAGACTATGACATGCAGGCTATTAAGTTAGAACAACAGTACTTATGTTTGGGCCAGGCAATGAAGAAGGATAATGAACTGGGCCCAAAATTGAATAGGATGAAAAGGGCAAGCTGTGTTTTATTAGGGAAACTACATCATGCTTGTAATGATTCCAAGCAACTTCTTGACACAAAACTTCTTTCTTTGGATGATGCCAGATGGTGACAAATGCTGAGACAATGCAATCTCCTAGGGATCAAATTGTTGGTGACCCAAAGGGCAATGTATAACAGGGATGCACAGGGGACACCACATGTAAGCTGCAGCACATTTCCCATGGGACTTAGATGCAAGAAAGGATGTCATTAAGGAAATATATGGTTGGAAATGACTGCTTAAGTAGCAAGAGTAAGGAATAACTATGTCTGCACTAGTGTTCATAAAGCAGAAAGGCATGGAGGAAGGGTTCCATTCACTGGGTAGATTCCATAAAGAATCTATGGGAGGACATAAATTTAACTTGCACAGGACTGGGGGGGGGGGGGGGGAAGGGTTGTGATGTAAGCTCGTGGCAGCTTCATCCACATCAGTGCAGATTCAGAGCTGGAAGGGACCTTAGGATTTATCCAGTTCAGCCCCTTCATTTTCTAGAGGAGGAAACTGAAGGCTAGAGAGGTTAAATAATTGTCCCCAAGTCACACAGCTAGATTGTGGTGAGCTGGGTCCCTGATTCCCAATCCAGCACTCATCTTACTGTGCTAAGCTGCTCTTCAATGAAACACACTCATAAGCCATAAATTGGCCCAAACTCTAAAAGATTTGTTTTCCTATTGGGTAGTAAATAAGCAGGGTAATTAGCCCCTCTGCACTATTATTTTGATGCAAATATTTGAAAACCAATCTAGAGTGCATACTTCTCTAACTTCCTCCAGCTCATTCAGGTGAATGGGCAATAGGGCAGGGTAACCAGGAAGGAGGGAGGGCACTGTGATATCAGATAGGCAGAACTTCTCTGGCTAAGGCTTGCTGTCAATGAACAGGAGATAAAATCAAAAGAAAAGCCAGGAAGGAGGGTCATAGCAGTTGCATATTAAGCATATTATGTTTATTTGAAACTAAGTACTTTATGCCACTAGCAAATCCTTTTGGGATCATAGACTGAAAGTTGGAAGGGGCCTTAGAAGTCAATGAATCCAACCCCTTCACTTTTATAAATGAGGAAACTGAAACAGAGAAACTTGCCCAGGGCCCTATAGTAATTATAGGAGGGTGGATTTGAACCTAGGTCTTCCTGATTTGAAGTCTAGTGCCCTCCCCTCTCTATCAAGCTTCTCCCTGCCTTTATATTAGAGGTAAACATCTCAAAATGTGTGTTGGGTTTAAACAAAAGCCTGATTAGGTGATGTAGAGGATAGAGTGTAGGACTTGGAGTCAAGAAGATGCGAGTTCAAATCCTTGGCTCAGACACTTTCCAGCTGTGTGATCCTGGGCAAGTCTTTAGTAAAATGGGGATAATACTAGCATCTACCTTACAGGTGCGTAAAGCGCTTTGCAAACCTTAGAGCACTACATAAACAACAGCTGTTACTATTATTTGAAGCAATCAGATAGAGTCTGTCTTTTTAAAAACTGCTCCTGTTTACAATTAGTTGATCTTGTCCTGTAACTGCCTCGTCTCTGAACTGAGTTCAGAAATTCAGCTGTCCTGTAAGGCGTTAAACTGATCAATTCAGTTCTCCTGTTCCGTTATCGTGTCAAGGAAATCTGTTACCTTTGAAGAATGCAAGTAGAAAGCAGGGAGTCTGGTGCAGTATCTTTACCTCACCAAACTCTCTTTCAAGGACGTCTCATTTGTTACCCAAAGGAGTGTGGTCCACTATCTCTCACCCTGTAGGTGGAGGCGAACAATGAATAGTTGTTAGCCACAGGAGGGAAGGGGGTGGGGGGGTTGTTATTAGCCCTTCACTCCCAATTTCTAACCAACCGTGTTGTCCCAACCCCCATGATGGTGTCTCCCTGTAACCAATCACATGGTCTTCCACACCTACCCAACTCTGTTCTTTATTCTCTTGTATTTGCCAAAACTATGGGAAGGCTAGTAAACCCTACCTCTGGGTCTTTGGTTATTGAGAGGCTAAAAACCAAATTTATTGATTACTGTTAGCCTAACTAATAAATTAATCATGCTTAAACCACTGTTTCTCAGTTCTCAGTTTAATTTTCAAATGTAACATACTAATATTATTTTATAGAATGCTGTACAGCTTTCAAAAATGCTTTCAAATATAGCTTCATATTTCTTCTTTAAAAGCAAACACAACCCTATGAGGTAAGCTTGCAATATTATGACCATTTTGTAGATGAAGAAGCTGATACTCAAAGCATTTTGGAGTTGAAAAGGTCTTTAACATTCATTTGATACAACTCTTTCAAGAGGAGAGAGGAAATGAGTTGCCCAAGGTGATTTTCTTGGTGGGGAGTTAGGACAGACCTGAGAACACGCGGGCCTTCTAATTCTCTCACCTGTGCCCCCTCACATGCAGATGGTCAGGGACCCAATGCAGCTCCTGAAAACCCCACTTTCCTGTGCCTGCATAGAAGGATGGATTCTATTCTGAGCTGCAATCTTGTTTTCAGGCCTCATGTCAGGTATGATTTAACAGAAAATGTTCAAGGTCTCCCATTCTACTCGTCTACCATCTGCACTGTTAGAACAGCATGAAAGACATAACAGGACATATCTATCAGCTGCTGACTAAGGGGCCGTCAAGTGTGTGGCAGTGTGAGGCAAAGGGATGTAGTGGGAAAAGCAGTGAGCTGAGAGGTGGACTGAGTTTTTGTACCGACTGCCATTTAATACTTATATAGTTATGAACAAGACATTCCAACCCTCTGAGCCTCAGTTTCTTCCTCTTTTGGCTTTTTTTGGTGGGGGGTTTGGAGGGGTGAGGGCAGAGCAGTTGGGGTTAAGTGACTTGCCTAAGGTCACAACAGCTAGTTAAGTGTTAAGTGTCTGAGGCCGGATTTGAACTCAGGTCTTCCTAACTCCAGAGCCGGTGCTCTCTTCACTGTGCCACCCAGTCACCCCAGGTTTCTTCCCCTTTAAAATGAGAGGACTATACTTGATGGTCTTTATGGTTCCTCCCAGCATTGAAATTCTAGGATCCTATAGAATACTGGACTTATCAGTCTGGTATTTGTTGGGCAAATCACTTAGTCTGCTTGGGCTTCAGTTTTCTCATCTATAATTTGGGACTAGAAATCCCTGCATACCTTATAAGGCTGAGATGAGGATCACATAAGGTAATACATCTCATTTGTGAAGGCACTTAGAAAAAGATAAAGGGATATTCAAATAAAGGGTATGTTATGATTATTTGTGCATTTTTATCTGGCTATGAATTTGCTTTAAGTTTCTAGGGTTCAGTAGGAAAAGCATTGAACTGGGAGCCAGGAGACCCAGGATTTAATCCTGACGTTGCTGTGTGACCCAAGGAATCACTTCTCTTTTTGGGGGATCAATCTCCTCATCTTTACAATGGGGGGGCCAGACTAGACCAATCAATCACCATACATTCACTAAGCCCCATGTGCCAGGCACTATACTAGGGACTGGGAATTCAGTGACAAAAATAAAATAGCCCATGCCTTTCCAGAGCTTCCATTATAAGGGGGAGAAATAACAAATAGCTATATAAAGTATATAAAATATATTTACATATAAAATGTATTTACAAAATATAAAAATAAATACAATGTAACTTGGGGAGGGAAGCCTTAGTATCTGGAGAGACCTGAGGACAATCACATAGGTCCCTTCTACTCTATATCTCTGATCCTATGATCAATTATTGACTTAATAGCTGTGGAAGGTAGAGGGAATAGGAATTAATCTGCACTGATTCAGATCCCCCGACCCCCACCAAATATACATATAAACACGTATATAGTACAATATACATATATTTTATACATAATATATTTTTCTATCATATGCCTTTATAATAAAAATTCCATTTATGAGAGTGTTTTCTTGTCATTTGTCTTTTTCCTATAAAAGCAAAGCTCAGAATGTGTAAGAATATAACCTCTTGCTAGGACAGGGCAGAGATGCTTCTCTGAAAACAAAGTCTGTATTTAGATTCTTTCTCAGTCCATTGCTTAGCTCATGTCTCAAACCTTTCTTGCTCAGTAGGACCTGCTAGAATTGTTTGCCCCAGCCTCAAGATAGATTAGAGATGGACTTTGGCCTTCCAGTGCACTAGGAGGAAAAGGGAGATTGAAAATGTATTTTCCAAAGGTATCATGGGCTGATTGGAACTGAATGGGTTCTTCAGTCTAGCAAGATAGCAGACAGAAGTCTTTGGAATCACACTTTGGGCATCTGCAAGAATTAAGCAAATAATTCATGGGGAAGACAGTGCACAGTCTTCACAGATCTATCTTTATGTGTCACTGGCTTGGATACAGTCAAAGAATGTAAGAAAAATCAGGTTTGAAGGTTCCTTCCCAAGAGGAGAGGACCACCATGCATAATTCAGTTCTCTCAGAATAGAAATTGATGTGCTACTGCTGGTGTTTGGGGAAGAAGGAAATAGCTGTGTAAGAGGTGTTTAGCTTGTCCCAACAGCCTTTCTCTTACTAACCCATCACAAAAGAAGTTAAGAAGCCTACAGAGTGAGATGTAATGGAACAATCATAAGATTCGTGGTAATGGTAAGAAACAACAAAGCAACCAGGGAATGGGTCCCAAAACTGTGTCAACATTTGACATGATCCTGAGTAAAAAATAAATTGATGCTAAGGTTTCTGCAAATGAAGACTGAATGTCCACTATTTGAGGAGGTGGTGGAGTATAGTGGCAAAACAAGTGAACTGGGAATTAGGACCCTTGGGTTCTAGTCCCAGGTCACTCAACACCTCTGAGTCTCAGTTTCCATATCTGTAGGGTAGGACTAATGATCTCTGAATGCTTTATTAGGTTATTGTAAGAAGTCAATTAGATAACCTATCTCATTTGTGAAGTTGCTTTCAAAATGGATATAAAGGGACAAGCTATATTATGATTCCTCTGCCACCATCTACCTGGACTGTTCAAGTCTAAGAGCCATAGGAATGTCGATGCCATTCCCTCCTCTCTACCATACATCAGTACCCCTACTTCCGCTCTGGTTCCATAGCCACCATCCAGGTAAGCAGCTCTTGGGTTGATGAGACTTGGCAATTGCCTCTCACCAATTCAGTGGCCACAGCTACTGAAGACCCAGAAAAGAAAGTTCTTGATACCAAACTCCCTGGTCCCTTATCAAAAATAGGAAGGAAGGAAACAAGCATTTATGAAGTACCTATTATATACTAGACACTGTGCTGAGAGCTTTACAAGTATCTTATTTGATCCTCACAACAACTCTGGGAGGTTGATTTATTATCCCCACTTTACAGCAGAGGAAACTGAGGCAAACAGAGGTTAATTGGCTTGCCCAAGAATACACAGCTAGTAAGTGTCTGAGTCTGGATTTGAACTCACTGTACCACCTAGTTGCCTGATGTGGTTTTTAATCAATGAAAATGAAATAAAAGAAGATAATTACCCTTGGCATTGCCCCTTACATCCTAAGAACCTCTGGGAACTTTCCATCTACCAAGCTGAAACTGTCTCTACGCATTGTCTCCCTCTTTTAGAATGTAAGCTTCTTGAAGGTAGAAGATGTATCCCCAGTGCTTAGCAACTTAGCAATCAATTAATAAATGTTTTTTCATTTATTCTTTAATTAGGATTAGTGGGTGTATTACTATCTGGCTGTGAGGTTGCACAGGATTAAAAGCAACACAGTTTGGTACACAGAGTACTAGGCTCAAAGTCAAGAAGAACTGGGTTCACATCCTGCCTCAGATACTTACCAGCTGTGTCTCTGGGCAAGGCAATTTAATCTGAGTTTCAATTTTCTTATTTGTAAAATGAGGGGGTTGGATTTGGTGACATTTGAGGTCTCTTCCAGCTCTAAATCTTATGGTATGTTTGTCCCAGAATTTAAGGGAATCCTGTTATCTAAGTCAGAGGGTGTGAATAAGAAATCTGTAAGTTTTTTTTTCCAGTTAAAACACCTGTATGCTAATCATACCCATTGCCCAGCATTTATTTCATAATTTATTAGCATTAGAAGAAGGGGGTGGAGGAAAGAGGAGGAAGAGGAAATCAATTTGGAAGTGGGAAAAAATACCCAACCCTTCTCAAACAGGCCATAAATAAATGATTACCTTGTGCTTTGAAATTAGAGGTCATATTAAAAACTGATGTTTAGCTCTCTAGGCTCAGGTGTTATTTGGCAAATCCAGTTTAAAACTCAAATAAATAACTAAAAGAACAATGTATCTCCCTTTGGAATTCCATCCCTACCATACCCCATCACAAGTTTAAAATGATTAAAGAAACTTGGAGCACCCTTGTGATTCTAGTGACCTTGTAATTATTGCCAGAATCTTTTATTGTGCATACAGTCCACAGAAGCATGCACACACAGGTGGGCTCTAGGCCACAAAACATCCAAATTTGAAAAATTAATTGATTAGGGATTGTCATAAAGAATCCAAGAGAAATGCTGTGAAGGCATCTAACCACAATTTTATCACTTGTTAAATTACTAACATGACAAATGTATTTAAGATCAAAGTTTATCACCACACTTTTCCAAAGCATCCTATCAAGAGGCAGCATGAGGCTTTGGGGAGAGGATGACTTCTTGAAGAAGATCACCTCAGTTGTAATCCCAGTTCTTCTGGGTTACCCGTGTGCTTTTGGACAAGTCACTTCACCTCTTTGGACTCTTTGGATTTTCCTCATTTGCAAAATGAGGGAATGGACTGGATCAACATTAAGATCCTTGCCAGCTATAAGTCTATTGAGAAAAATAAGTCACTTTCTATATGTAAGTTCCTTTACATATATATATGATCTTTCCATTAATTAAAAAAAAAATCATTCCTGTCTAGTCTACTTACATGTACGAAGGGTACTACTCACCATGCTCATCAAGTAAAATGTTGTCAGGCTTCATGTCCCTAGAAACAGAAAAGAGAAAGGCTCATTAAAAAAAAAAAACACAAGAAAACCCAAAGAACTCTTGCATTTTCGTTGCCGTGGAGTATCCTCTCGCAATCTCCTTTACAAATGGGCTCTGTGGCCTATCGCCCCCTTCCCCCGAGCCAGGTCGTCCGCCGCAGCCCACTGCCTGACAGGGGCTGCTTGGGAGCTGCCACTAAGGTTTACATCATCATAAGAAGAACAAGCAATATGGCAGCAATCCCGTCCAGCGGTTCACTTGTAGCAACCCATGACTACTACCAAAGGCGTCTGGGTTCCACCTCCAGCAACAGCTCCTGTGGAAGTGCTGAGTATTCTGGGGAAGTGATCCCCCACCATCCTGGTCTTCCTAAATCAGACCCAGGCCACTGGTGGGCAAGCTTCTTCTTCGGCAAGTCGAGTCATCCATTCATGACAACTGTATTGGAATCCCCAGAGCACTCAGGAACTTTCCAGGTTGCTCATGGCACCATCACCTGTGACCTGGCTTAGGAGGCCATGAGGAAGCGGCATGTCAGTGAGCCCAGCAAGACCAGCACTGGGCCTTCTGCATGAGCAGCAGCACCCTCCTTGCTGCTCCCCCCAATTCTGAAGTGTGCTAGGCATCAGAGCCCATTTCCCCCTCTCCTCCCCTCCCTTCCCTTCCCTTCCCTTTCCCACCAATTCCTTTAGAATAGATAGACTGCATAAGTATAGAAGCAGTTGTGGGGTGTGTGTGTTTTTTTTTTAAGTAAAACAAAAGCAAAACACCAAAAAAAAAAAAACCAAAAAAACAAACAAGTAAAGGAAACCACACTGCTATTTTGGTTTTTTACTATCTGAATCACCTATGTGCTTTTTGGCAGCCTCAAAAGCCTGTTGACTTTGTACTCAACTGAAACTAATAAACTTTGAGCAGCCTTTAAAAAAAAAAACCCACAAAAACAACAAAAATAAACTTGAGGAACCAAGGTCTCCCATGATGCATCTTATGGACAAGAACATAAAGGTTCACGGGAGCATTACTGTGTTCTGAAGGAGAAATGGTGACAAAGAATTCTCATCCCCATCCCCCTCCCCACAACACTCCATGTAATCCAGTAATCCTCAAAAAAAGGCAAAAACAAACAAACAAAAACCCAAGTTGGTCAACTTTATTTGGATTTCAGCAGCTTAAGGCCACAGAGAAAGAGTATTTATTTAATTTGCTTTTCTGTGCCCCCACAGAGTGCCATGTACCAGTGCCTGCTTAATAAATACTATTCTACTTAAGGCTGAAAATAAGGTTTGGAGCTATTTATCTCAGCCAGTATCTTAGTCTAAGTACTTCTGTGAGGTTTTCGTCCACAGAAGGGAACTATATCTATGAAGAAAATAATTTGTCCAAAGGGGAAAAAAGTAAAAACTTCGTCAGCTTCAAAGTTCCCATGAAACTTGTGATTAAAAAAAAAAAAACAACAACCCTCAATCAGCAAATAAAATTGCCTCTCTCCACCAGCCCCTACTTCTACACCCTCAGACTTTTTATCTCCCAACCTAAATGCACAGAAGCCATTTTGAAACAAGGTTCACTAAAGTTGTCTTCATATTGCTGGAATAAAGCTGCTTTGTGCTACCAGAACCGTCACAGAACAAGGTGTTTGGGGCTTTCTTTTTCCATAAATAAGTAGATTGCAACACATATCTTGGTCCTTACATAAAATGTAAAGAAAACCCCAAGGAGCTAACATCTACTTAGGGTAGTGCTATACTAGGTACCTAAATAAATGCAGACGATATTTCTGCAGTTATTTCACCTCTAAGGGAGTGCCAAGGGACCTTGGAAAGTCCCATAGAGAGAAACCAAAAAACAAGACACAAGGAAGTAAAATTACCCTAATACTGGACAAGACAGAAGACAGGGATGAGATCTGCGTGGGCACATAAATCTAGGCTTCTTTTTTCCCTTATCTTGCCCTTGAGAGACTTCCTGACTGTCATGTGGAACACAGGGAGCTGGCTGCCTCCACAATTGGGCTGAGCTGTAAGATTCATGACTCTTGCACTCCAGGGGAGGAACTGGAGCACACAGCGGACCCCACTGGAGATGGGGTAGCTGCTTCTTTCGTAGGTGAGCTGGTGGTGACTTTTGCTTTGGGGACTGACTGACTCTAGCAGTTACGAGTTGTTACAGAATGAGACTTTTTCTGCCAATGGTTAAAGACCAGAATCTGTGGCACCAGGTGATAAGTGCAGTGGGAAAAAAAAAAAACCCAACCCACCAGCAAAAGTGAGTCTAGGACAGCTGAGATGCACAGATCTTGAACAACCCTAAGCTGGTGAGATGCACAAGTCTGCTTCCTCCCACATGCTTCTCTTGCTTTATCTTTGGTATAGTCATCCTGAGATAGGTCCTTGGCAACCCCTTTTTTAATCCTTTCCCTGACCTATACGGTATATGTGGTATATGGTACAGGAGCTGGTGGTTCAGGACTATGGCCAAGATACCTCAAAGATCACAAAGGGTCAGCAAGGTGGAGTTTGGGGACAGAGTTAGAGGACTTCGATCTCCTGAACATTTCCCACTGAATTTTGAATCATATAAATGCAAGCTATTGTTATTATTCCATAGAATGTTTAGAGAAGCGATTGTTTTACTTAAAAAACATTATCCCAGTACTTAGCACTATGCCTTGTACATAGCAATGACTAATAAACATTTGTTGACTGATTTTTGTTATTTTCAGTAAGTGATGCAGCCACAGTATAGTGAATGTTTGTGCCACATGAATGTGAATAGTGGTTTACTGGAGAGTCCAGAGGTAGAGGGAAGGAGGGAGCAGAGTCATAGATTTCCTATTTTTAATATTTTCAGCAATTTTTCATATCATGCCCTAGCTTAAATTCCAAATCTGATTGGTGTCCTCCTTGCATGACTCAGCAGTCTTTCTGTGGGGTGGGGAGGTGAGGGGTAGGAGCAAGGACTGAGGGTTGGATGGGGCAGTATTCTAAGCATTTCAAGGCTGAATTACTACTGGTGGCTACTGGGGATATTGCAACCTTTTGGGAAGCTATACCTGATATGTGCCAGTGAAGAATTGAGGTGACTTCCTGGGCTGGTAGGTCAAGAAGAGTGCCATCTGATGTACAACTTAGATATTACTGCCCTTCACTGGATATTTAATAAAGTGACATACTGTCTTTCTGCAGGCTTAAGGAAAGCAGTGCATGAACTATACTGGATTTCTGCTACTTCAGTGCCCCAAGTGTCTCATGGTATGCACACAAAGTAGTCCATGTACACTTATAGATGTAAGGTAAGTAAATGTGTAATATATGCAAAAGAAACACAAAGTCATTTGGTGTGTGTGAGCACTAAGAACTGGGAGAATCAAGAGAACTTCTTGTAGGAGGTGACACAAACTGAGCCTTGAAGGGAGCTAAGGGTTCTAAGAGGCAGAGCTGAGGGGATAGGGTGAGCATTCCAGGCATGAGGGATAATCTATACAAGGCATGAGCAAAGGAGATGGAATGTCCTGTACAGTGAAAGCATAAATACTTCTTATGGAAAACCTTTGTTTTATTTGGTGGGAATTCTGACTTCTCAAACAGATGTATTCCTAGCTGGATTGTAAACCTCATTTTTGCAGAGGCAGATTAACTCTTTTGGGACTCCAAGATGGATCATTTTATGGTTTAAAACCATGAGGAATGCTAGTATAACTTCATTATTTGAGTCTTGAATATCTGTGGGTTCAGAGCCCACTCCCACTGCTTACTACCTGCGTGACCGTGGACAACTCACTTACCCTCCTTGGGCCTCTGTCTCTTCATTTATAAAATGAGTAGATAGAATTCAAGGGCCTTTAAGATTCCTTCCAGTTCTGGACCAATGATTTTAAATTCACAAAGACACTACCTGTGAGACACTACCTAAAGATACTACCTGTGAAAACCTGGGCAAATAACTTCTCTGGGATTCAGTTTCTTCATCTGTAAAATATGGGGGTTGGACTAGAAGGCCTACTGAGGTCCATTCCAGACCTTACCAATCATTTATTCTTTACTTAATAGTATGTACTCAGGGGGGTAGCAAGCAATAACGATTTGGCTAGAGAATGAGGTTGGAACTAAATTATGGAAGACATTGCATGCTAGGTTAGGGTAGGTAACTTGATGTAGAAGGTGGTTGGGGGACCATGGAAAACCTTTTATTGGGGAAGTAACATGATTGTCTGACAGGTTTACAAAGTCTGGGTTTATGCTGGGAAAGACTGGAGGCAAAGAAATCAGTTAGGAGGCCATTGTGGGAGTCCGGACAATTTAAAAATAATAAAACCCTGAAGCAGAGCAAGGAGGTTCCATAGGAATGGAGAGAGGACAATGGATTTAGAAGTGATCTGTCCTTTCTCAGTAAAATGCCTTTGGTAAAGTAGGTAATAAGGTTATTCAGCAAGAGTGAAGGAGTAGGGGGCGGCTAGGTGGTGCAGTGAGTAGAGTGCCGGCCCTGGAGTCAGAAGGACCTGAGTTCAGATCTGGCCTCAGACACTTAATACATACATACACACACACACACACACACACACACACACACACACACAACCTAGCCGTGTAACCTTGGGCAAGTTACTTAACCCCAATTGCCCTCCAAAAAAAAAGCAAAAAAAAAAAAAAAGAGTGAAGGAGTACAAGAGTAGGGTTGGAGAATTGAAGAAAATTGGAAAAGTTTTGCATTGACTCACATTGGTACACGTGTTAAGGCAAAAGTACATCAGGTAAAGAGCTGCTTTGCTTTGAGACCAAGACATTTTGATAAAGGGCTCCGATAAGTAAAAATGAACAATATCAGTAACAATATCCCTTATTCATATTGAATATGAACAGATAAGAATTGTAATAAAAGTAGGGAATTATTTTTCAAGCTATACTAAAATGATCAAAGATTAAGATCTAACCCTGTAGGAATAAAACTGAAGGGAGCATAGCAGTTTTATTTATCTACTAAAGCATCTTGGAAGAAAATAAATGAAAAAAGAGTTTTGATTATTGATATTCCTGCTGGAACAAGTTGAAGCCTTTGATTTCTCAACACTGGTCTCCTTTTTCCTCTCTTTGAAACTCATTCATATATAAAAAATTGAACAAATTGCAAAGAAAAGAATGTTTGTTTTAAGTCTAAATGATAAGATTTTGGGGGAAAATGCAACATGAATCTTACTGAATTGGCAAGTTAGCTGAGGCAAGAGTAGATTGAACAAAAAAGAATGAATCATTCATTCATTCAATATAATTTGTTGAACCCCTGCTATGTGGAATGTACAGTATTAGGGACTATGAACAAAGATATAGCTTATTAAGATTTTATATGATATATGACAATAGTCTCAGGAATAGAAAATGTCTGCTTTGTGAGGATCAACTGAGCCAAGTTTATCAATGCTCATTACCAAGAAGCTACTCATTTAGTGATGATATTTTTTTTTAGCTTTTGGTGACCCATAAAAAAAGTAAAATAGAAAATAGCTCTCAGTCCATTATGTCGTCCTACCCATATCTACACTGATGGTTGCAAAATGTTAGGAAAACAAACAATCAATCATTCAATTGAAAAACATTTAAGTGCCTACTATGTATCAGGTACTGTGCAAAGTGCTAGGGATACAAAGAAAGGCTCCTCATTCTTAAGAATTTCATAGTCCAATAGCCTTTCACTAGTGAAACCCAATCCAGCCATGTGGGAAGTTTACTTTAGCATTCCATTACCACCAAGCTGAGCCTGCAGCAGTTGGGTAACATGGTTAGTATACTCCTTCATCTTCCTCTTTTTTTTTTTTTTGCTTTTTTGGGAGGGCAGTTGGGGTTAAGCTACTTGCCCAAGGTCACACAGCTAGCAAGTGTTAAGTGTCTGAGGCTGGATTTGAACTCATGTCCTCCTGACTCCCAGGCCGGTGCTCTATTCACTGTGCCACCTAGCTGCCCCCTTCCTCTTCATGCAGGTTTTGTGGGCAAAAACTTGCTACCCTTACTACTACCCCCTAACCACTTATTCCTATCTACTTCAGCCCTACCCCTCATGAGAACCTTTCCAATCTTCCCCTCCCCTTCCATTGTGCCCTACAGAACTCCGTTCTGTTGAAGAAACTTCCCTTCCTATTAGACCTCTTCTTTTCATACTGCTTCCATTTTCTTGCACTAAGTGGACATCTGGCTCCCCCAGAAGATAACGCATCCCCTGGTCAACCTTTCCATTACTGAATGGATCTTTTCTTGTGTTCCCTAACACACTGGCCAGGAGTAGGAATAGGCAAATTCCTTGTTCCTCTTTCTAGACTCTCCCTCTCTGCTGCCATCACTCAGTATTCAGATCTTGCTATCGATCAATCAGTTCCCAGGCTCCTCTCTCCTTAAAAACGTTTTTGTTGTTGTTTTTCTTTCTCTTTAGATTGCTGTTATATGCGCTGTATACCGATTTCCTGTTTCTCTTTACTTCATTCTGTGTCAATTCATATGTCTCCTCATGCTTATCAGCATTCTCCATGTCCATCTTTACTTGGAAGTGCAGTAATATTCCATCCCATTCATATGACACAATTTGTTTTGCCATTCCCCAACAGATGAACAGTAACCTTATTTCCAGTTCTTTACAATTATAAAAGGGCTGCTACAAATATTTTAGTATAATAGGCACTTTTCTGTCTATCTTTGACCTTCTTGGGGGTATATCCTGAATAGTGTCTCTCTCCTTTCTCAAGTTAATCATCTGACTTAGTCTTCTTCTCTGTCCTCACCCCTGCTCAATTTTGGGGGCCTTTGATATATTTATCAATATCTTCTCAAAAGCTTTGGACTCCAAGTTAATTAATTTCTTTAGTTCATATATGTAAACAGGGAGAGCTATATATTTTATCCTACCATTACCCATAACTGTTCAACCTCCATGATCCCAAACTCTGATATTCCTTTCTCTGATCTTAATTTCCTATACTTTCATCAATCCAATCTCTCTCTCTCTCTCTCTCTCTCTCTCTCTCTGTCTCTGTCTCTGTCTCTGTCTCTCTCTCTCTCTCTGTCTCTTTCTCTGTCTGTCTGTCTGTCTCTCTCTCCTTTCTGTACCTATCATAGTTTCAGTCATCATCTCTAGGCAGATGACTTCAAAATCTACATATGCAGGCCTCTAATCTCTAGTCCTACAGGTCTGCTTGACATTTCTAGCTGAATGTACCAAAGGTATCTGAAATCCATTATTTTTTTTCCCCAAGTTGACTCTTCCTTTCAAATGTTCCACTTTCTATTAAGGGCACCACTATCCTAGTCATCCAGTTTTACAACCTCAGAATCACCTTTGACCCTTCTCTCTTCCTTAAGGCCAAGGTCTCCCACTGCACGTGGGGCTATCTCCAGTTGTACTGATCTGTATTTTGTCACTGAATCCAGATAGATCTTGGGGAAAGGGTGAGGCTGGTGACTTGGCATAGTCCTGCCTCACCTAAATCCAATTCACTTGCCAGTCATGACATCACCACCCTTGATGTCATGGTCTTCAAGAACAAAGGACAAACAACAACAACAACAACAACAACAACAACAACAACAACAACGGCAGCACCTTATATACAGTCAATTGCCAACCATTCTCATTCCTTCCATATCTACTTATAACACCTAAGAGCAGTGTTCTAAACAGAGCTGATCCTATATAAGCCTGGTCAGCTAACAGAGTAGCAGAATGGTAGGGTGGAAAGAGCCCTGGATATTGGGTCAGATGGAATCCGGGCTTGGCCACTGCTAGCTTATGACTTAGGCAAGCCTCAATAAAATGAATGGGGGTAAATCTGCACATCTCTTAAGTTCTCTTATAATTCTAACATCTTGTTATTCTATATCTATGAATTTTGTTGGGGATCATGGAGGTGGAAACACACATACCTCTCTGGCTGCAAAAACCCTTAATCACATTTCTCTGTTTACAGAATATGAAAGAGTCAGTTCTCTCTGATTTGGCTGACTCTCTCTAAGGGAAGTTTAACCAACATGGAAAGGTAACACTCTCTGAGGCAGGGAACAAGATGTAACTGATATATCTACTAGGCCACTTGAATGACTTTACAAGACATTAGCTGAGCTTAATAGGCTAATTACATGACTTTTCTGCACATACTCTGGAACCAAGTTCCCCAGCAATCTGATACAGGACATGCATGATACAGGACATGAAACAGAAGATGAATGTGCCTGTCCTGAAATCTGCCTTTCTAGTGCCTCTCCCTGTTCTCTGTGAGATATAGAGGCACATGCAGGATCTCTCATCTTCAATTCAATGAATACTTATTAAGTACCTACTATGAGCTAGGCACTGTGCTGAGCACTATTTGATTGAGCTACTATTATCATCTCCATTTTAGGGTTGAGAAAATTGGGGCAGAGGTATTGACAGAGGTATTAAGGGCCAGGTCCTCCTGACACCTAGCCCAGCACTCTATCCACTGAGCCAGTAGGGTGTGATAGAACAAAGAAGCATTCGTGGCATAGTGAACAGAATGCTGGATTTATACTCAGAGGACCTGAATTCACCTAAAATCATATCTCCCTCCCCTCCCCCATAAGATACTACAGAAGCTTACAGAACAGTAATGCCCTGAAAAGGGAAATTTAGCTGAGCTGCTCTCTACAGACTCAGAAAAGCTTCTGAGTTTACAATTCTAAGCTTCAATGACAATATTAGATATTTGTTAAGCACCTACATGGTTGCCTTGTGTTCTATTTCACAGAGAGGGCAAAGCCACTAAAGCTAGGTCTATGGATTGTATTGTTCTTAGCAGGGGACAACATAGAAGCAATGAGTTAGGCAGGGAAATAATTCCCTTACATTGTAGGCACACTGTGGTAAGGAAAAATTAGCAGCCTGAGGATTTTTTTTCCATTCCTTTAATTAAATTTAATTAAATCTATTCACGTCTTTTGTTTCCACAGCCTCTTCATTCCCTTTTAATACCCACTGAGCCATCCCCTATATTAAAAAATAAAAACAAATTCAGCAAAACTAGCCAACTGTTGACATTTCTGTCTGTCAGTGAGATCTTAGAAGTTAAGCTGATGATGGCAGAGGCCTCCTAGACACTTCCTAAAGTTCTTTCCCACTTGTCATTCCTCTTGGTCCTTGGGCAGAGTGGAAAAAACATTAGACTGGAGGTCAAAGACCTCTGGTTGAGCACTTCACTCAGCCACTGACATTTGTGTGACCCTGGGCCTCCCACATCACCTTCCTGAACCTGAGTTTCTCTACCACAAAATAGGAATAATAAATAATACTTATATTACTTACTTTATAGTTATTGATTTGGAAGCACTGGGCAAACTGTAAGGTACTTTAGAAATTTGAGCTCTGATCATTATTTTCAACAAGACAGAGTAGATCTTATAACATCCATTTTATAGAAAAGGAAATGAAAATCCTCATAAAGTCATACTAGGAATTAGTAGAAGAGTTAGAAGCAGAACTCAGGTGTCTTGACTCTAAGCCCCAAGTCTTTTCCATTGGTGTTACAGGGACTATCTTTAATTGTATTCCCAATGCATAATACAATGCCTGGCACATAGTAGATACTTAATAAATATTTATTGAATTGAATATACTATTGAAAAAGATGTCTTCTTGGTTGTGGAAGTACAAATGCGCCAATTTAATCAATCAATTAATAAACTTTTGTTAACCTCTTATGGGCCAGATACTGTTATGCCTATCATTATGTTTTTATCAATATAAATATCAATAAATCTTTTTTAAAAAGAATATAAAAGATATCTTCCATGCCCCTTTGCAATTCTGATCAATAACCCTGAAGAACAAAGCCTAAGATTGAATCTGATTTGTTTATCATGAGCATCAACAGAATTGTTATCTGAAGGCAAGCCAATTATTTTATAAGCAGAGGAGAGAATGGGGTGATTAGGTACAAAGTATTTTGCTCCATTACTGCTGCAGAACAGAATGTACTGGCCTGGACACATGAAAAATAAACTCTTCACTTGAAAATGAAACAAATTTACACTCCATGTCACAGAAAGAATAAAAATGAAACCAGTGGTACATTGCCATATTCCTTTCCAGGCAGTTTCAAATCCAGCTTTACTCTGAAATCTCAGCGGTGGAAGCAATTTATAAATCATGCACATAACTGCTAGTCTGGTCAGTGTAGGGCAGAATTTTACTAAATCAATCTTCTGGGTGGGATTTTTTTTTAAACTTTCCCATCATGTTAAAAAAAGTTCCAAGCTTCAGGGAATTAGGATGCTTTAGGGATGGCTTGAACAGACCTTTGAACATGGCCCTCCTTCCAGACTTAGTGGGATCTTGGACCTGAGCAGTAGCCCTGGCTCAACCAGCTTGGGTGTCTGTGGGCAAATGACTTTCTTTCTCTTTGGGCCTCAGTTTCTTTTTGTATAAAATAAGTCAACTGTACTTCATAATCTCTAAGCTCGGTTCTAGTTCTGATTTTCTCTCCTGTGAATCTATTACAAGTTATCAGGGAAAATGCTCTCTAACAGGGTGCTAAAACCCTATTGTGGCCACCTTTGGCATTTACTTCAGCATGCTTTATCACTTCCCAGTTTGTAAAAGGTCTAATTATTGAATTCTTCTTGGTGATCTGGATTTCACAAAAGCCAACAGAGTGCTGTACACTAGAAAGTTCATTAGCCTGAGAATCAAGAGCCCAGGGTTCTAGTCCAAGCTGTGCCACTGACTTAAGTGATACTGGGCATGTCACTTCTCTCTTAGGGTCCTTACTTCCCTCATTTGTAAAATGAGGAGGTTGTACTACTAGGTGATTGTGGACCTGCTGACATATACTCCGGAGCACTTTACTACTTACTATTAACTACTAATTACTAACCCAAACTCCTGGACAACTGATTTCTCCCTGATCATTTTATCATCCCCAGAAGTTAAGTGATTTGTCTAGGATCACACAACTAGGAAAGTCTGAGGCTAAATTTTAACTCAGATCTTCCTAACTCCAGGCATAGGGCTCTATCCATTGCATCACCCAGCAGACTCCAGATTTTGTGTCAGGTTTTCTGACTTTGAGTCCAATGCCCTATCCACTATCCCAGACTACCTCTCCAATATGCTATTTATTCTCTCTCTCTCTCTCTCTCTCTCTCTCTCTCTCTCTCTCTCTCTCTCTCTCTCTCTCTCTCTCTCTCTCCTCCTCCTCCTCTTCCCCTCCTACTTCAGCTATTCACTTATTCAAAACTCCCCCATGTTATTTCACACATACACCCAGGTGCTGGATCTCATATCATCCTTTCAAACAAAGACCTCTAGCCTCAAAATGTGTCTTGAACTCTTTTATAAAATGTGACAGTGATTTGTGATTGTAAACAGCGATACAGTCAGGGTATGCCAGAACCAGCTCATACCTGCTCCTGAAAACGAACTGTATTTTCAGAGTGAGAATTTATACCCCAGAATCAGCAAATCCTACAAATCAAGGCTTTGTTGATTGTCTAGTCTTAAGAAAGTGATAGAGAAAATATTAATAATGCAGATTAACCTATAAAGTCTGTTCTGCATAATTTTTTTCTGAATAGTTAAGTATTTACCAGCATATTCCTGGTTGAATTTTCCCTGTGCTATTGTCTGCCTTCTTCCCAGATCCTTAACCTAAGAGAGGGTCCCTCTAGCTCTAACATTCTATAAGCCCATGAAACAAACAAAAAAAGATCCAGCTAATTTATTTATTTGCTAAAGATAATATAGTTTAAGCTTTCCTACACAATGAATAGGATCATAGATTTAGAACTCTAAGGGATGTGATGTGTCATCCAATCTAATCCCTTCATTTTACAGGTGTAGAAACCAAGGATCAGAAAAGCTAATTGTCTCCCTCAAGATCACACAGGTAGGATGTACAAAGCCAAGATTTAAACCTCATCCACCTGTCTTTTCACCAAATCGTGCAGCCTCCTAAAAGTAGGTGAGATTTTATTTGAAACAAAGTCCTTACATCCACCAAACCTCCCATTCCTACTAAAATTATTTAAAGAACAGGATGACCTAGTTAAGTGAACCTGCACTGACTCCTGGGCCTAAAAGTGCAGGTAGCCTTGGGTGAAAATGGATGTTTCAACCCTCATTTAAAAAAAAAGACCTGATGCATAATACAGAGAAGGTTGATTTTTCTTTTCAGGAGTGTAATTTATACTCATTTGTTATTTAGTAGCTCAAGAGCAGGTGCAGAACGAGAATGCATAAACCTAATACCCTCATTATTACCTACCATTTTGTCTCCTAGTGTAACATAGCCCCTTTTGGGTAGAGAAATTGGAGAGAGAACATTTGTCAGGTTCTATGTTCGACTTATAAAAAGGAAGATTTACTAAAACAAAAGGAAAAGACACAAAAACTTAAAAAAAAAACTAACAGAAGAAGATATTTTCCTGGAATAATAAACAGGGTTATTTACCCAATTGTTTTTTTTAAAAGGGAAAACATACAACTCAACAGGACAGTGGATTAAACATAGTTTATGTAATCAGATAAAAGATCAACATTTTTGTATTTTTCATTTACACACACCACACACAATAATCATATACTCTTAGTGTTGCAAGGATTTTGAAAGAGCATACATAGTCAATAGCTAACAGTAGAACATTCCACAATGGTGTTAACATATGGTCATCCAGTCTCTGTACTTAGCATAGTACCTGGTATGTAGCCTCATAAATGCAAGTTGACTTACTGACTCTTACTGCAGATCTCTAATTATGGGGAATTCACTATCTCCCAAGATATCTGCTTCTACTTTTGGATAGATCTGATTGCTAAGAACTTTTCCTTAAGATGAGCCTAAATCTGTATCTTTATGGCTTTTAGCCCTTGCTCCTGGTTCCTTCTGAGGAAGGATGGAAGCAAGGCAAAGTTAATCCCTCTTCCATGCGGGAACCCTTCAAATACTCAAAGATGGCTACCATAACCCTCCATAAGTCATTTAGAAGGTGAGGAGTCTGAAGGTCCTGCCTCTTGAGGATCAATTAAAGTCATTCACACTCTTATTTCTGATTAGGGGATCATTTTTCTTCCTGCCACTAAGGTCTGCAACCTTTGCTTCATTCTTGACCCTTCCATTTCCTTCACTCCCAATCCCACCATCTCCAATCAGTTGTCAAGTCTTGTTGATATTATCTCCACAATCTATCTTGCATTGGTATCTTGCATGGCTACCACCCTACTCTATGTCTGCATGGCTTCTCACCTGGATAATAATAATTTCTAACTTTATCCAGTTCTTTAAGGTTTATAAATTGCTTAATAAATATCTCCTTGGATCCTCAAAACAAACTTGTGAAGTAGGTGCTATTATTAGCTTCATTTTTTAGATGAGGAAATGGAAGAAGAAAGTAGTTAAACAACCCATGGTTATACAGCTCATAAGTGTTTGAGACAGAAATCAAACTTAGATTTTCCTGTCTCCGAGCCCATCCCCCTATCCAGAAGCCCCCTAATTAACTGGAGAGTGATTTTCAATCTCTCCCCTCTCGGGTCCTTCTTCCACATAGCTGTCAACATAGAGTCCTTAAAGCACAAGTCTGATCATATCACTCCCTTAGGGGCTCTAGAATCTTTAGTAGTCCTAAAGATATTTTAGGATAAAATACAAATATCTCAGGTTGGCATTTAAAGTCCATCACAGTCTAGGCACTATTTCCTGTCATAAACTTTATATTCCAGCCAAACTGATCTACATGCCATTGCCTAAATTCCTCATTCCATCTTGTGATTCTGGGCCCTTCCCCAGGCTATCTCAAATGTTTGGAAGATATCCTTTCCTTCCCTTAGCCTCTTAGAATTTCTAGCTCCATTAAAGTCTCAGCTCAGGTGCCACCTCCTGCAAGGACTGTTTTCTGATTCCCCCCAGATGTTAGTGGAACTTCTCATCTCAAATTAAAGTGTTTACAAATATCTTTTTTATATTGTTTCCCCTTCCTCAAGAACATAAGCTCTGTGAGGGTAGGGGCTATTTTTCATTTTGTCCTTGTATCTTTAGTATCTAGTTTGGCACCCTGTAAATAGCAAGTGCTTAATAAATGTGCGTTGGATTGAGATGGATAGTATGGAATGAGATGGCCAGCCTAGAAAAAGAGAAACTTAGTAGGAACGTGATTACTGTCTGACTTGAAGTCTTGAAAGGCTGACATATAGAAGCGGGATTAGAGTTGTTCATCAGCCATACTAATGATGGCAAGCACTATCAGCTGAAAGTCTAACTATAAAGCAGAAGACAGAAAAAGTATACAAAGTGAACACATGCACCATCAACATTGGTTAAAATTACAATTTTTAGAAAATGCAAATGAAAAACTTAGATGACTAGAGAGATTATTTTTCCAGGATTACCAAATTAATTAACTGGGATTTAATTTATTTTATGATGATGGATGATTATTTGTTTAAGATATAAGCTTAAGACAAGGCACTGTATATTCTCCTTCTTCCCCCTTTGAAGATTGGGCGTCCTTAATTTGCTCAGGCAGGAAGTGCAGTAACCATTCTCAGGGCCAGCTCCACTGCTGATTGGCACAGAAGCTTTGGCAGTTTGCTGTCTCTCTGCTCATGGGGGCTCACCATATTGGTGTCAGAATGAGTATGGAAACCTGACTTTGGTACCACTGAAATTCAGAACTCCAGAGCTCAAGCAATCCACCAAGATTTAGCCTCCTCAGGGATTAGAGGCACTGGGCATTCTCAAGAATTGTTGATTTGTTATTAAAAAAAAAGATGTATGGTTAGAAATTCAAGAACACAGAATTTGTTTATAGATCTGCCTGTGTTGGACACAATTCCACTTTCCCCTTCCCTTCATTGATTTGTAAACTCCAACCTTTCCTTCCCTTCATTTGTAAGGCAGACAACTCCACCTTTCCCCTTTCCCTTCATTAATTTATGAAACAGACAACTTCACCTTCCCTTCCCCTAATTGTTCTGTAAACAAGCACAACCCCTACCCCTTCCTTTCCCCTAATTGATCCCTGGGCAGGAGTCCCAGCCTAGGGTTTGGGGGGGTGGGGTGGGAAGGGATTCAAATGTACACTGACCAATCACTGTAGTTTCAGCTTACATCACTGTAATTTCAGCTTACATAACCTGGCTATGGAACCTCTATAAAAACCTACACAATGTCTGTTCCAAACCACTGATTTGGGTGACCATGCACCCCGACAGTCCTGCGGTAATAAAGTCCACTTTTTAAATTTAATCTCAGGGATCTTCTGTCTTGCTTTATTGGGGTATAACACCTGCTGAAGCTTTAGCACAGAAATTTTCACTAACAGGTAAAAAAAACCGACTGTAACAAAAACAAAAAGTGACCTCAGTTGAATGGGAAGAAGATTCTGAATTGACAATAAAGTCTAAATGGGATCCTGACTAATGAATTTGTGAATGGTTGTTCAGCAGATGACATCATCTCATCTCTGCTTAGCCTTTTGCTGTATATAACCAGCACAGCAGGCAAATGTCTTAGGGGAAAGGGCCACAAACAGTAAAAACATGGGGAAAATGATGCCACTTATGTTCTTTCTATGCTAGAAGTCATCCACTTTATTCTCCACCAGGGCTAGTCTCATGTGTACAAAGAATAGGAAGAATAAAATTATGCCACAGAAAGGGCAGCTAAAAAAATGGGTCTGCTCAGTATTTAGAAGTGAAAATGAGACCAGATGTTAAATCAGATGACCTTCCAATTCAAGATTTTATGGCATATAGAAATGCTGGCCTGACACAGGGCTTGAAATACATTTTTTCCCCAAGGCAACTTCCTTGGGGGAAGTCATTAAAGGCTGTTTTCAAATACAACCCATCTCAATTTCTTTTTTTTTTTTTTTTGATTTAATACATATTTATTAAACACCTCCTATGTGCAAGGCATATAATAGAGAATATACCCTGGAGTCAGAAAGACTTAGGTTCAAGCCCCAAATCTTATACATACTTATACATACATACTTGAATAAATTCTGCCATCACCTCTCTATGACTATAGATTGAAGACTATAGATGACTATGACTGTGATGGAAGAAGGAGGTGATTCTTTTTTTTTTTTCTCTTTAAACAAATACTTTATTAACTTCTGTTTTACATCATTCATTTCCGCCAGATTTTGAGTTACAATCATTTTCCCCCCATTATTCCCCTACCCAACCTCCCAGAATAGCAGTCCCACAAGATATCGCTTCCTCCAATCTGCTCTCTCCCATACCTTCTCCCATACCCCCATCGACTTTTCCATTAGAGGAAGATGAATCTTTGTGTCCCAATGCCTGCACATCTTATCTCCCAATTATAGGCAAAAGAGTATTAATAATAGTATTTATATATATATTTGAAACATTTAATGTTACGACCTCGAATTTCAGATCCATTTCCTTCCTCCCTTGTCACCCATTCCTTCTTGGGATATAAGTAATTCAGTATATGTTGTACATGTCTAGCTATGCAAAACATTATCATAGTAGATATATTGTTCAAGGCTGCTTATAATTCCCTCCCACTCATCCCACCCCCCACCTGGTCCATTCCCTACATGATCCTGTCCCTCTTCTATAGTGGGTACTTCCAACCTCCCCTCACCCCAAGGATGCCCTCCCATCCATCATCCCTCCTCTCATCCCCCTTCCCCCTATCCTGCTGCAGGTTGAGATATCCCATTTAGTATGTATGTCATTTTCTCCCTGAACCAAATTCAATGTGAATGTGGTTTTGCCTTTTTAGCCTTCCTTATTCTCCCCCTCCTTTGCAACCACTTCCCCTACATGAGATAGTTTACCCTGCCATGTCTCTCCCCATCTCCTCTTGCCACTTTCCTCTCTCACCTCATAATTTCATCCCTTGAGTATTCTCCCTTCCCAACAAATTCAACCTATGCCCTCTATCCATATATAACTGTAACCATATACACACACATTCACATATGTATTCATATGACCACACCCCCTTCTTCCATTATTTTCATAGTGAGAAAGATATCATCAGTCACAGATATTGCTTTTCCATATAGGAATGTAAATAGTTCAACTTTGATAAGTTCCTTTTGATTTCTTTTCCCTGATTACCTTCTCAGGCATCTCTTGCTTCTTGCGTCTGGATGTCAAATTTTCTATTCAACTCTGGTTTTTTCCTCAAGAATGCTTGAAAGTCCTCTATTCCACTGAATGACCATATTTTCCCCTGAAACAAAATACTCAGTTTTGCTGGGTAGGTAACCCTTGGGTTCATTCCCAGGTCTTTTGCCCTCTGGAATATCATATTCCATGCCCTTCGATCCCTCAGTGTAGAAGCTGCCAGGTCCTGGGCTATTCTGATTGTGTTTCCACAATATTGAAATTGTTTCTTCCTGGCTGCTTGTAGTATTTTCTCCTTGATCTGGGGATTCTGGAACCTGGCTATAATATTCCTGGGAGTTTTCTTTTTGGGATCTTTTTCAGGAGGTGATCAATGGATTCTTTCAACCTCTATTTTGCCCTCTGGATCTAAAACATCAGGGCAGTTTTCCTTGAGAATTTCTTGAAGGGTGATTTCTAGGTTCTTTCCTTGATCATGGCTTTCAGGTAGTCCAATAATTTTTAAATTGTCTCTCCTGGATCTATTCTCCAGGTCAGTGGTTTTTCCCATGAGATATTTCACATTGCCTTCTAATCTTTCATTTGTTTGGATCTGCTTAACAGCATCTTGATTTCTCATAAAGTCATTAGCTTCCATTTGCTCCAGTCTGACTCTGAAGGAATGAATCTCCTCAGTCAACTTTGGAGATTCTTTTTCCATCTGGCAAATTCGACTTTTTAAGGCATTCTTCTCCTCCTTGCCCCCTTGGGCCTCCTTTGCCATTTGAGCTAGTCTATTTTTTAAGGTGTTGTTTTCCTCAGTCAGGCTGTTGACCCTCATTTCATACTTTCCTGCATCCTTCTCATTTCTCTTTCCAATTTTTCCTCCACTTCTCTTATTTGATTTTTAAAGTCCTTCTTAAGGTCCTCTATGGCCTGCAACCCGCTCACGTTTTCCCCTGGGGCTTTTGGAATAGGACTTCTGACCTCTCAGTCCTTTTCCCGCTCTATGCCCCCAAAATAGGAGTCTAGGGTTGCATTTTTCTGTTTCCTTTGCCTTGGCATGTTGCCACTTAATTACTTGACTTTTAGGCTTGTTGCCACACTATGGCTTTAAGGCCAGCTAGAGGAATTTTCGTCCCGAACGTGTGGGGGGCAACTTCCGTTTCTGGCAAGCTATAAGCCCACCCACAACTTCCACCCTAGATCACAATCCAGATCCAGGGAGGTTAAAGCAAGAGCGATTACCCCCCAAGACTGATCGCTGGATCTCCCCACGATTTGTAGGCTGGGAGCCGGAAATGCCTCTGAAAACTA